>JAQNBH010000009.1:23113903-23420269 GCA_028752905.1 Cladorhizidae sp. MBARI D1340-BT2
TAGTGCCTACTTACTGGCTAACTAGAGGATATTGGACCTTCACACTGTCTAGATACCTGGCTAGCTAGAAGGATAGTGGACCTTATCACTGTCTAGATACTTGGCTAGCTAGAAGGATGGTGGACCTTATCACTGTCTAGGATGTCAGTTATCCGGACTCCAGTTATCCGGAAACTTCCGTTACTTGGCTAGCTAGAAGGATGGTGGACCTTATCACTGTCTAGGATGTCAGTTATCCGGACTCCAGTTATCCGGAAACTTCCGTTAACCAGAACAGGTGTACATGTACTTTGGTCCCAAGCAACAATCATCACATTAGGGTACTAATCAACACATGATCTGCATCTGCATGTGCTGAGATGCAGCTGCTCATTTCTTGCTAAGATGCAGCTGCTCATTTCTTGCAAGCTATGGATGCTGGGAAGAAAAGAAAGAGAGTTGTTTTGAACATTGAAGATAAGCTAAAAATATGTGACAACATTAAGAATGGGAGAAGCTTTTCTAGTGTAGCTGCAGAATTTAACATAGGAAAATCTACAGTTTATGATTTAGTCAAGAACAAAGCCAAGCTACAAGCTTTTATGAGAGAGATTGAAGATGGTGATTGCATCAAAAAAAGGAAGATGGCTAGAAGGGCTGACTTACATGAGTTGGACAGGACAGTTTATCTTTGGTTTTTGCAGCAGAGATGCAAAGGTGAGGTCCAGCTAGCCAAATTGGTGGCTAGCTAACAGCTACACTAGGCTACAGTATGTTAACCAGCTTGTCCTTTCTTGTTTGCTTCAGGCACTCCAATCAATGGTCCACTACTGATGAGTAAAGCGTTGCAGATGTATCCTTTAGTTTATCCTGATTCAGACCCTAGCACATTATACATGTGTACATTCACTCTTTTAACATTATATTCGTGTACACATTTGTGTACAACTAGTGACTTCAGTTATCCAGAAATTTCAGTTATCCGGACACCTTCCGGTCCCAACCTGTCCGGATAACTGACATCCTACTGTACCTGACTAGCTAGAAGGATAGTGGACCATCCATCACAGTGTCTACCGACCTGGCTAGCTAGATGGATAGTATAGATCATCCCACTGTTGTAGCAGCGTATAGCTTGGAGAGCATCATACATGGATATCATGCCTCAAGCCTAAGGGGCCCCAGCAAAGGAAAAGCACAAACACTCCA
Organism: Cladorhizidae sp. MBARI D1340-BT2; assembly: GCA_028752905.1. Lineage (NCBI taxonomy): Eukaryota > Metazoa > Porifera > Demospongiae > Poecilosclerida > Cladorhizidae > Cladorhizidae sp. MBARI D1340-BT2. The sequence goes on from JAQNBH010000009.1 coordinate 23,115,092, forward strand.
GCAAGATGAGAACTAGTCACGACATGTCTATCGTGTGATGTCCAGAGCAGACAGTGTGACAAGCAAGTAATAAAGACGTACAGCACGAACGAACTTCAGTTATCCGAATACCCGCCCATTGCAATACTAGCCATGCCAATGCAGGCTACATTTAATGCATTCGTTACAAATAAATACCATTCTGCCAACATGGAACCTTTCTACATTCCAGCAGTTTATTTATTTTTGCTGTGTCAAGGCAGAGAGCAGGCTTGATTAGAGGAACCATTTTCCGTTTTAAAAAATATGCCGTTTTCACATTTTCTATTTCATATTTCACCTAATTTTTCATTCTCGTCATCAGAGTTTAAGAAGGTGCAAAATTGAATCCAAAAGATACAGAATGCGTCTTCCTTGAAATGCTTGGGAACATTCCTTCCTCTGCTCCTCTGCGGCTAAGAGGACAGGTGCACTTCACTTGACCTACTTGGCTCTTGGTGGGGCTGAATCTGCCATCTTTCTTCCACCTGCATGCAGACGCTTCAACCTTCTGTAGTCCATATTGCCCCACTAGCAGGGAAGGTTTAGAGACTTGTAAAATGCAATATCAAGCAGCAAGACAACTACATAATGTAGCATAATGGCTAGAGTAGTGACAATGCTGGCTAGAGTAGTGGCAGTGCTGGCTAGAGTAGTGGCAGTGCTGGCTAGAGTAGTGGCATTGCTGGCTAGAGTAGCGGCAGTGCTGGCTAGAGTAGCGGCAGTGCTGGCTAGAGTAGTGACAGTGCTGGCTAGAGTAGTGACAATGCTGGCTAGAGTAGTGGCAGTGCTGGCTAGAGTAGTGGCAGTGCTGGATAGAGTAGTGGCACTGCTGGCTAGAGTAGCGGCAGTGCTGGCTAGAGTAGCGGCAGTGCTGGCTAGAGTAGTGGCATTGCTGGCTAGAGTAGCGGCAGTGCTGCCTAGAGTAGTGGCAATGCTGGCTAGAGTAGTGACAGTGCTGACTAGAGTAGTGACAGTGCTGGCTAGAGTAGTGGCAGTGCTGGCTAGAGTAGCGGCAGTGCTGCCTAGAGTAGTGGCAATGCTGGCTAGAGTAGTGACAGTGCTGACTAGAGTAGTGACAATGCTGGCTAGAGTAGTGACAGTGCTGGCTAGAGTAGTGACAGTGCTGGCTATAGTAGTGACAGTGCTGGCTAGAGTAGTGACAGTGCTGGCTAGAGTAGTGGCAGTGCTGGCTAGAGTAGCGGCAGTGCTGCCTAGAGTAGCGGCAGTGCTGCCTAGAGTAGCGGCAGTGCTGGCTAGAGTAGTGGCAATGCTGGCTAGAGTAGTGACAGTGCTGGCTAGAGTAGTGACAGTGCTGCCTAGAGTAGCGGCAATGCTGGCTAGAGTAGCGGCAATGCTGGCTAGAGTAGTGGCAATGCTGGCTAGAGTAGTGGCAGTGCTGGCTAGAGTAGTGGCAGTGCTGGCTAGAGTAGTGGCAGTGCTGGCTAGAGTAGTGGCAGTGCTGGCTAGAGTAGAGGCAGTGCTGGCTAGAGTAGTGGCATTGCTGGCTAGAGTAGTGACAGTGCTGGCTAGAGTAGTGGCAGTGCTGGCTAGAGTAGTGACAGTGCTGGCTAGAGTAGTGGCAATGCTGGCTAGAGTAGTGGCAATGCTGGCTAGAGTAGTGACAATGCTGGCTAGAGTAGTGACAATGCTGGCTAGAGTAGTGGCAGTGCTGGCTAGAGTAGTGGCAGTGCTGGCTAGAGTAGTGGCAGTGCTGGCTAGAGTAGTGGCAATGCTGGCTAGAGTAGTGGCAATGCTGGCTAGAGTAGTGACAATGCTGGCTAGAGTAGTGACAATGCTGGCTAGAGTAGTGGCAGTGCTGGTGACAGTGCTGGCTAGAGTAGTGGCAGTGCTGGCTAGAGTAGTGGCAGTGCTGGCTAGAGTAGAGGCAGTGCTGGCTAGAGTAGTGGCACTGTGCTGGCTAGAGTAGTGGCAATGCTGGCTAGAGTAGTGGCAATGCTGGCTAGAGTAGTGACAATGCTGGCTAGAGTAGTGACAACGCTGGCTAGAGTAGTGGCAGTGCTGGCTAGAGTAGTGGCAGTGCTGGCTAGAGTAGTGACAATGCTGGCTAGATAAGCGGCAGTGCTGGCAAGTCAATTGGTCACGATTTTGTGAGAATCAAGGACAAGTTCAGTTATCCAAACACCGGCTGGTCCCAACATGTTCCAACAACCTGACCTCCTATTGTATGCACCTAATAATAAGTAGGGGGCCTAGCAACTATTGCTGATGGCAAGGCTAAAATAAATACTTAATTGCAGGGGGCATAGTATTATTCCCTTGCAGGGGGCATAGTATTATTTCCTTGCAAGGGCCATAGTATTATTCCCTTGCAGGGGGCATAGTATTATTCCCTTGCAGGGGACATAGTATTATTCCCTTGCAGGGGGCATAGTATTATTTCCTTGCAGGGGACATAGTATTATTCCCTTGCAGTCCCTTGCAGGGGGCAAAGTATTATTCCCTTGCAGGGGGCATAGTATTATTCCCTTTAATAAGTGTACTCTTGCAAAGCTTCAGGAAACTGTGCATTGCAGTTCAAACGTATGCTCGCTCTAGCAAAGTTCATAGTCTAGCTACACAGTCTGAGGACCATGAAATACCTAGCAATAAAAGAGAAGGCAATTTTATGCTAATGCACACAGCGTTTTAATTAATCTACTAGCACTAGGACTTGGGTGGTGAATGCAGGAGCATCAGATCATTTGCTAGCAGAGCGACGGGAAAAAGGTCTGGCTATCTGAGACTAGTTCCCTAGGATGCTCTACCATCGGGTGCCTTTAGGTTGTTTGTCGCAAGCAGCACAGCGAGCAAAGTCAGCGATAAATGCAGATCAAGTCACCACAACGTGGACATGAATTAGAAATAAGTTCTGACCCTGAGAAATGTATGCATAGTGAATATCAATAAAATATGTACGCACACACGCTTGTTTGATCACACCCGCACACACACACCATGTTTGATCACACCCTCACACACACACGCCATGTTTGATCACAACCTTACCATGTTTGATCACACCCTCACACATGCGCCATATTTGACCACACCCGCACAGCATAATTAGAAGCAAAGCTACTCACCAAATATTGTCTTCCTTTCCAAAGGTGGTGCTTGTGGTCCCTAGAAACGAATACGTGCAACAGAACAACATGAGAGAACACCAAGCTAGTCATGGAATTATTTTCCTGATGTCCTAAACATTCGCAGATGGTGCCCACAGAAGGACTCATGGTGGAGATATTCATTGATTCAGAGTGGACACCACATGTTGCTATTGGCCTGCATATTCTAGTACATTAATGAAAGCTACAGACCAATGAATAAAGATTGGTGAATGCTAGAGTAGCTAGTGAATAAAGATTGGTGGATGCTAGAGTAGTTAGTGAATAAGGAGTGGTGGGTGCTAGAGTAGCTAGTGAATAAAGATTGGTGGGTGCTAGAGTAGCTAGTGAATAAAGATTGGTGGATGCTAAAGTAGCTAGTGAATATAGACTGGTGGATGCTAGAGTAGCTAGTGAATAAGGAGTGGTGGGTGCTAGAGTAGCTAGTGAATAAGGAGTGGTGGATGCTAGAGTAGCTAGTGAATAAAGATTGGTGGGTGCTAGAGTAGCTAGTGAATAAAGATTGGTGGATGCTAAAGTAGCTAGTGAATATAGACTGGTGGATGCTAGAGTAGCTAGTGAATAAGGAGTGGTGGGTGCTAGAGTAGCTAGTGAATAAGGAGTGGTGGATGCTAGAGTAGCTAGTGAATAAAGAGTGGTGGGTGCTAGAGTAGCTAGTGAATAAAGAGTGGTGGGTGCTAGAGTAGCTAGTGAATAAAGAGTGGCGGATGCTAGAGTAGCTAGTGAATAAAGAGTGGTGGATGCTAGAGTAGCTAGTGAATAAAGAGTGGTGGATGCTCGAGTAGCTAGTGAATAAAGAGTGGTGGATGCTCGAGTAGCTAGTGAATAGAGAGTGGTGGATGCTAGAGTAGCTAGTGAATAAAGATTGGTGGATGCTAGAGTAGCTAGTGAATAAGGAGTGGTGGGTGCTCAAGTAGCTGGTGAATAAAGATTGGTGGATGCTAGAGTAGCTAGTGAATAAAGATTGGTGGATGCTAGAGTAGCTAGTGAATAAAGATTGGTGGATGCTCAAGTAGCTAGTGAATAAAGAGTGGTGGGTGCTCAAGTAGCTAGTGAATAAAGATTGGTGGATGCTCGAGTAGCTAGTGAATAAAGATTGGTGGATGCTCGAGTAGCTAGTGAATAAAGAGTGGTGGGTGCTCGAGTAGCTAGTGAATAAAGAGTGGTGGATGCTAGAGTAGCTAGTGAATAAAGATTGGTGGATGCTAGAGTAGCTAGTGAATAAGGAGTGGTGGGTGCTCCAGTAGCTAGTGAATAAGGAGTGGTGGATGCTAGAGTAGCTAGTGAGTAAAGAGTGGTGGATGCTAGAGTAGCTAGTGAATAAGGAGTGGTGGGTGCTAGAGTAGCTAGTGAATAAAGATTGGTGGATGCTAGAGTAGCTAGTGAATAAGGAGTGGTGGGTGCTCCAGTAGCTAGTGAATAAGGAGTGGTGGATGCTAGAGTAGCTAGTGAATAAAGAGTGGTGGGTGCTCGAGTAGCTAGTGAATAAGGAGTGGTGGGTGCTAGAGTAGCTAGTGAATAAGGAGTGGTGGGTGCTAGAGTAGCTAGTGAATAAAGAGTGGTGGGTGCTCGAGTAGCTAGTGAATAAAGATTGGTGGATGCTCGAGTAGCTAGTGAATAAAGATTGGTGGATGCTAGAGTAGCTAGTGAATAAGGAGTGGTGGATGCTAGAGTAGCTAGTGAATAAAGATTGGTGGATGCTCGAGTAGCTAGTGAATAAAGATTGGTGGATGCTAGAGTAGCTAGTGAATAAGGAGTGGTGGATGCTAGAGTAGCTAGTGAATAAGGAGTGGTGGATGCTAGAGTAGCTAGTGAATAAAGAGTGGTGGATGCTAGAGTAGCTAGTGAATAAAGAGTGGTGGGTGCTCGAGTAGCTAGTGAATAAAGATTGGTGGATGCTCGAGTAGCTAGTGAATAAAGATTGGTGGATGCTAGAGTAGCTAGTGAATAAGGAGTGGTGGATGCTAGAGTAGCTAGTGAATAAGGAGTGGTGGATGCTCGAGTAGCTAGTGAATAAGGAGTGGTGGATGCTAGAGTAGCTAGTGAATAAAGATTGGTGGATGCTAGAGTAGCTAGTGAATAAGGAGTGGTGGATGCTAGAGTAGCTAGTGAATAAGGAGTGGTGGATGCTAGAGTAGCTAGTGAATAAGGAGTGGTGGGTGCTCCAGTAGCTAGTGAATAAGGAGTGGTGGATGCTAGAGTAGCTAGTGAGTAAAGAGTGGTGGATGCTAGAGTAGCTAGTGAATAAGGAGTGGTGGGTGCTAGAGTAGCTAGTGAATAAAGATTGGTGGATGCTAGAGTAGCTAGTGAATAAGGAGTGGTGGGTGCTCCAGTAGCTAGTGAATAAGGAGTGGTGGATGCTAGAGTAGCTAGTGAATAAAGAGTGGTGGGTGCTAGAGTAGCTAGTGAATAAGGAGTGGTGGGTGCTAGAGTAGCTAGTGAATAAGGAGTGGTGGATGCTAGAGTAGCTAGTGAATAAAGAGTGGTGGGTGCTCGAGTAGCTAGTGAATAAAGAGTGGTGGATGCTCGAGTAGCTAGTGAATAAGGAGTGGTGGATGCTAGAGTAACTAGTGAATAAAGATTGGTGGATGCTAGAGTAGCTAGTGAATAAGGAGTGGTGGATGCTAGAGTAGCTAGTGAATAAAGATTGGTGGATGCTAGAGTAGCTAGTGAATAAAGATTGGTGGATGCTCGAGTAGCTAGTGAATAAAGAGTGGTGGGTGCTAGAGTAGCTAGTGAATAAAGAGTGGTGGATGCTAGAGTAGCTAGTGAATAAGGAATGGTGGATGCTAGAGTAGCTAGTGAATAAAGATTGGTGGATGCTAGAGTAGCTAGTGAATAAGGAGTGGTGGATGCTAGAGTAGCTAGTGAATAAAGATTGGTGGATGCTAGAGTAGCTAGTGAATAAAGATTGGTGGATGCTAGAGTAGCTAGTGAATAAAGAGTGGTGGGTTAGCTAGTGAATAAGGAGTGGTGGATGCTAGAGTAGCTAGTGAATAAAGAGTGGTGGATGCTAGAGTAGCTAGTGAATAAGGAATGGTGGATGCTAGAGTAGCTAGTGAATAAAGATTGGCTAGAGTAGCTAGTGAATAAGGAGTGGTGGATGCTAGAGTAGCTAGTGAATAAAGAGTGGTGGGTGCTCCAGTAGCTAGTGAATAAGGAGTGGTGGGTGCTCGAGTAGCTAGTGAATAAGGAGTGGTGGGTGCTCGAGTAGCTAGTGAATAAGGAGTGGTGGATGCTAGAGTAGCTAGTGAATAAGGAGTGGTGGGTGCTCGAGTAGCTAGTGAATAAAGATTGGTGGATGCTCGAGTAGCTAGTGAATAAGGAGTGGTGGATGCTAGAGTAGCTAGTGAATAAGGAGTGGTGGATGCTAGAGTAGCTAGTGAATAAAGAGTGGTGGGTGCTAGAGTAGAGCGACTAGTGTAGGGGAGTCTCTGAAGAGAGGGACTACTGTAGGGGAGTCTCTGAAGAGAGCGACTAGTAGGGGAGACTCTGAAGAGAGAGACTACTGTAGGGGAGACTCTGAAGAGAGCGACTACTGTAGGGGAGTCTCTGAAGAGAGGGACTACTGTAGGGGAGTCTCTGAAGAGAGGGACTAGTGTAGGGGAGTCTGAAGAGAGGGACTACTGTAGGGGAGAGAGGGGCTAGTGTAGGGGAGTCTCTGAAGAGAGGGACTAGTGTAGGGGAGTCTCTGAAGAGAGGGACTACTGTAGGGGAGTCTGAAGAGAGGGACTACTGTAGGGGAGTCTCTAAAGAGAGTAGGGGAGTCTCTGAAGAGAGGGACTAGTGTAGGGGAGTCTGAAGAGAGGGACTAGTGTAGGGGAGTCTCTGAAGAGAGGGACTAGTGTAGGGGAGTCTCTGAAGAGAGGGACTAGTGTAGGGGAGTCTCTGAAGAGAGGGACTAGTGTAGGGGAGTCTCTGAAGAGAGGGACTAGTGTAGGGGAGTCTCTGAAGAGAGGGACTACTGTAGGGGAGAGAGGGGCTAGTGTAGGGGAGTCTCTGAAGAGAGGGACTAGTGTAGGGGAGTCTCTGAAGAGAGGGACTAGTGTAGGGGAGTCTCTGAAGAGAGGGACTAGTGTAGGGGAGTCTCTGAAGAGAGGGACTACTGTAGGGGAGTCTCTGAAGAGAGGGACTAGTGTAGGGGAGTCTCTGAAGAGAGGGACTAGTGTAGGGGAGTCTCTGAAGAGAGGGACTAGTGTAGGGGAGTCTCTGAAGAGAGGGACTACTGTAGGGGAGTCTCTGAAGAGAGAGATTACTGTAGGGGAGTCTCTGAAGAGAGGGAGAGGGACTAGTGTAGGGGAGTCTCTGAAGAGAGGGACTACTGTAGGGGAGACTCTGAAGAGAGGGAGAGGGACTAGTGTAGGGGAGTCTCTGAAGAGAGGGACTACTGTAGGGGAGTCTCTGAAGAGAGGAGGGAAACACTGAAGAGTGTGATTGATATATTTTTGCAATGTCCATTCCCCCCCCCCCCCCCCCCCCAAAATTTTGATCCCCACCTCTCTTATATGGAGTCATGAAAGAAACCCCTGACAAGTACACAAGTACGAATTACCTTTGAAGATCTTGTTCAGGAAGGACACCTGGATGAACAGAGAGACATAATGTACTATGCCATATTATGAACATCTCACACATGACACATTTTAGGGAAGTAGTTGCACATTGCTAGTGGTCAACCCAACCAAAGATGCTGGAGGCATCATCTAACTCAGCTGACAAAAAAAAAACAGCGTCAACTCAAATTCAGACACTCCATGCCTTACGTACTAACATCACCATGTCTTACTAGTACTCTAACATCACTATTATGCCATGCCCTACTAGTACTAACATCACTATTATGCCATGTCCTACTAGTACTAACATCACTATTATGCCATGCCCTACTAGTACTAACATCACTATTATGCCATGTCCTACTAGTACTAACATCACTATTATGCCATGTCCTACTAGTACTAACGTCACTATTATGCCATGTCCTACTAGTACTAACATCACTATTATGCCATGTCCTACTAGTACTAACATCACTATTATGCCATGTCCTACTAGTACTAACATCACTATTATGCCATGTCTTACTAGTACTAACATCACTATTATGCCATGTCCTACTACTACTAACATCACTATTATGCCATGTCCTACTAGTACTAACATCACTATTATGCCATGCCCTACTAGTACTAACATCACTATATGCCATGCCCTACTAGTCACTATTATGCCATGTCCTACTAGTACTAACATCACTATTATGCCATGCCCTACTAGTACTAACATCACTATTATGCCATGTCTTACTAGTACTAACATCACTATTATGCCATGCCCTACTAGTACTAACATCACTATTATGCCATGCCCTACTAGTCACTATTATGCCATGTCCTACTAGTACTAACATCACTATTATGCCATGCCCTACTAGTACTAACATCACTATTATGCCATGTCTTACTAGTACTAACATCACTATTATGCCATGTCCTACTAGTACTAACATCACTATTATGCCATGTCTTACTAGTACTAACATCACTATTATGCCATGTCCTACTAGTACTAACATCACTATTATGCCAGTCCTACTAGTACTAACATCACTATTATGCCATGCCCTACTAGTACTAACATCACTATTATGCCATGTCTTACTAGTACTAACATCACTATTATGCCATGTCCTACTAGTACTAACATCACTATTATGCCATGCCCTACTAGTACTAACGTCACTATTATGCCGTGTCCCTGCCCCAAGTCACAATACTTATTTATGCCAGAAATCAAATTGTGCGGCGTTGTGTGAATTTGGTCAGCTGCACATATAAAGTTTGGTCTAAAAAAATCATGATCACGAAGCTAACAAACAAACGCACACTAACTAGAGATTCTATTCTGAGGTCCTCTAGAAGAAAGACACCAGAGGAAGGAGACATTTTCTTACCCCCAGTTAACAATATCCCTGAGGAGGAGGAGGAGGTAAAGCAGGAACACGCAGCAAGATGAGCAGCAAGATGAGCAGCAAGATGAGCAGCAAGATGAGCAGCAAGATGAGCAGCAAGATGAGCAGCAAGATGAGCAGCAAGATGAGCAGCAAGATGAGCAGCAAGATGAGCAGCAAGATGAGCAGCAAGATGAGCAGCAAGATGAGCAGCAAGATGAGCAGCAAGATGAGCAGCAAGATGAGCAGCAAGATGAGCAGCAAGATGAGCAGCAAGATGAGCAGCAAGATGAGCAGCAAGATGAGCAGCAAGATGAGCAGCAAGATGAGCAGCAAGAGAAGCAGAATCACTCCTACTCGAGCCAGCAACGAGCAGGCACAAGAAAGTATGTAGCACAAGATGGACCCCACAGCCAGTATCACGACATTTCACAATATTGCTGGGACATTCAGTGCCCGACTCAACTGTGTGCAAGTTGATTTATCAAGCAAGGAGTTGGCATCTAGCCATCCTGAGTCTGTTCCAACAGTATCTGAATTGCCACGCATGAAGGGAAGAAAACATAGAGACAGCTCCACAGCTGCGGACTGCACCAGGTGAGTTGCAACCCCATGACCTTTCAGTTAATAAACCATTGAAAACCAAGTGTCCCCAGCAGTGTGCTGATCAGGTCCATTCTCAGCTGGCTAGTGGCATTGCTACCATTCTGTCAGTCAATGTGAAGCCCACTAGAGCTAATTGGAATATGCTTGGTATATGGACTGCATTTGAAGTTATATGACATATAATGTGATACTTCCTCTGAAGCTGATATTGTTCACGCCCAGATACAAAAAAGTGTACACCTGGTAATTTGAAATTGCACAAATTAATTCACATTAACTTCCTGCAGTTAAAAATATCATGAATTTATTACCTCACTTAAAGTACTTTTACAGTAGAGCAGTGGAACTTCCCTATCTTGACTCACACCCCCATCCACCCACCCCTTATTTTGAATGTTGCATAGGTATCACCATGCCAAGGTTACATGCAGCCAAGATTGGAGTACCTCAAAACCTGAGTGCCTGAATTTTCTGTAGGGTGGGAGATGTTGCCTCATTACAAGGAAGATACAATTTCCATTTGTTTGCATATAGAAGCTAGCAATGGAGGGGCTCATAAATTGTCAACATTCTTCAGATTGTCAACATTCTTCAGTGCCCACTGCTCACTATTTAGCCCTTTAATATATAAATATATAGCATCACCCAAACCTGCAGCCACTCAGATTATGAGCCCCCTCCACCCCCCCCCCCCCCCCCCCCCCCCCCCCCACACACACTTTAGCTGCAAGCAACCTCGGCCTAGTTATACTTATTGATGCAACATTTTTAGTATCAAAAAAAAAAAGCACACAGAGGGACCTATCTTTTGAGTCAAGTTCATACAGTGAGGTGTGCGGAACCTATGGACAAAAGTCGTAAACACAAAATGCCTTTGAATGGTTTAAGGCTGGTTCACAATATGCTGCTAGGCCTTCGCGTCGCGTCGCGTCACTTCTAGCTGTTCACAATAACCGAGTCGCCGCTTGAGCAAACTTGAACTTTCACCCAACCAGAACTCCACCCATTAATTAATGGAAACCAGCGCTCGTGTCATTCGCGCATCTCATATACTAGGGAAAGTCCTCACTGCTTCGATAAGCCTTTCGTCGTCCGTTCAGATTTGAAATCACCAGCTTTTACTGAAAAATCAAAATAAAGCACGCCAGAATGACAAAAACTCACACACCAGAATGATGCAATCGCAGGTCACAACGCAACTTGAATAGAACTCAATTCTATTCAATCAGTGTGAGGCGATTTTGTGTTCACAAAAACGACGCGTTGCTTTAGCCATTTGTATATTGTAAATCAGCCTTTAGTCCTCCTTGCACTCCACCCAGAGGCCTAGACTTGTCATAGTGACTTGTCACAGTAGGGACATTGGTTGCTGTATAGGTTCACAATATAACCCAACCAAGGGTTACACAGAACGTGATAAAGGACACCATGTTTTGAACAAAACATGAAGCCACGAGATACCTCTGGTGGTCATTCATATAAAAAGTGCCACATAAGCTAGTCTTTGATAGCTATGGCATTAGATAGTCATTAGCAAACACAGAGAGTTGTACCAGATACCTCCTCGATGGACGCCTCAATGTGTCCTCTCAGTTAAAGCTTCCACCCATCGATGGTGAAGTCGGTGCAGCACTCAACACCATCACATTGTGAACCCACTCTTAATCATGCTGGGCAGCACTCAACACCATCACATTGTGAACCCACTCTTACTCATGCTGGTGCACTCAACACCATCACATTGTGAACCCACTCTTACTCATGCTGGTGCACTCAACACCATCACATTGTGAACCCACTCTTACTCATGCTGATGCACTCAACACCATCACATTGTGAACCCACTCTTACTCATGCTGATGCACTCAACACCATCACATTGTGAACCCACTCTTACTCATGCTGGTGCACTCAACACCATCACATTGTGAACCCACTCTTACTCATGCTGGGCAGCACTCAACACCATCACATTGTGAACCCACTCTTACTCATGCTGATGCACTCAACACCATCACATTGTGAACCCACTCTTACTCATGCTGGGCAGCACTCAACACCATCACATTGTGAACCCACTCTTACTCATGCTGGTGCACTCAACACCATCACATTGTGAACCCACTCTTACTCATGCTGGGCAACACTCAACACCATCACATTGTGAACCCACTCTTACTCATGCTGGTGCACTCAACACCATCACATTGTGAACCCACTCTTACTCATGCTGGGCAACACTCAACACCATCACATTGTGAACCCACTCTTACTCATGCTGGTGCACTCAACACCATCACATTGTGAACCCACTCTTACTCATGCTGGTGCACTCAACACCATCACATTGTGAACCCACTCTTACTCATGCTGGGCAGCACTCAACACCATCACATTGTGAACCCACTCTTACTCATGCTGATGCACTCAACACCATCACATTGTGAACCCACTCTTACTCATGCTGATGCACTCAACACCATCACATTGTGAACCCACTCTTACTCATGCTGGTGCACTCAACACCATCACATTGTGAACCCACTCTTACTCATGCTGGTGCACTCAACACCATCACATTGTGAACCCACTCTTACTCATGCTGGGCAGCACTCAACACCATCACATTGTGAACCCACTCTTACTCATGCTGGTGCACTCAACACCATCACATTGTGAACCCACTCTTACTCATGCTGGGCTGGGCAGCACTCAACACCATCACATTGTGAACCCACTCTTACTCATGCTGGTGCACTCAACACCATCACATTGTGAACCCACTCTTACTCATGCTGGGCAGCACTCAACACCATCACATTGTGAACCCACTCTTACTCATGCTGGGCAGCACTCAACACCATCACATTGTACTCATGCTGGTGCACTCAACACCATCACATTGTGAACCCACTCTTACTCATGCTGGTGCACTCAACACCATCACATTGTGAACCCACTCTTACTCATGCTGGTGCACTCAACACCATCACATTGTGAACCCACTCTTACTCATGCTGGGCAGCACTCAACACCATCACATTGTGAACCCACTCTTACTCATGCTGGGCAGCACTCAACACCATCACATTGTGAACCCACTCTTACTCATGCTGGGCAGCACTCAACACCATCACATTGTGAACCCACTCTTACTCATGCTGGTGCACTCAACACCATCACATTGTGAACCCAATCTTACTCATGCTGGTGCACTCAACACCATCACATTGTGAACCCACTCTTACTCATGCTGGGCAGCACTCAACACCATCACATTGTGAACCTACTCTTACTCATGCTATCACAATAGTAAACTGTTTCCATGCCTACTATACTCATCAGTGGATATATTCAAGGGGTAATGCTTGCAGTTTTCGGTTTGAATTGGAATGTAATCTGCGAATAGACAAGACAAAGAACTGCACAGGATAGTGTGGCCTCCACTAGGCAATCTACGAATATTCCCCCTGCAAATCTCTCTGTTATTTATCATCAGCAAATATTTAACCCCCTCGAAAATAACTTGGATAAATTCGTCAATCAACACACCGTGCATTCCTACGTCATTGGTCTAGCCGGCAGAAGACCACCTCTGCTAGAAATGTAAGATCAATGCTCTATATAACAGCAATTAAGGACTACTGGTATACCATAAAATTGACTTTGTCAATCTTCCTTTGTTAAAAGTGAGTTTCACTAAATAGAAGTTAGTAACCTCACCTTTTTAAAGGAGACAGTAACACGGTCATGCACATTAAAGACCTTCTAAAAGAACACATCATAGCTCAGAGAAAATTTCCAAGCATTCTACGCCTTGATCTCTGCTACAACTACTTAATGGTCATGACAAATTAGGCTAACTCACAAAATAAAAACATTTGGTGTTCTATCAACGAACTAAATATTTTTTAACATCCCAACTTTACATCCCAACTTTATTTTTGATTATAGCAATTAATACTGAAAGTTTAATTCTAATTAAATAATAATTCACTATACCTCTAAATGAAAATTTGAATGTGGCACTGGCTGAAGTAGAGGTTGTTGGAATCTCCGATGAGAATAATAAAGATTCTGTAGCAAGGGAAATAGATGGACAACAAAAACATTTGAACTAGAAGAAAATTCTACTAGTTCTCCATCTCCCAAACATTGCTAGATTAGAGAACTCTTCTTTCTTTATTAGGGTGCACTTTGAGGGATGGGCTTAATTAGAGTGCACTTGGAGAGGGGATTAGAGTGCACTTGTTGGAGGTGGGTGAAATTAGAGTGCAATCATTGGAGTTTAGAGGTGGGACAAATTCGAGTGCACTTGTTGGACAAGGAACTTTCATAGAGGTGAGCAATAATTAGTGCTCCTGCTGGTGCGGTGGGCTTGATTTCGTCCTGTTTGGGCACATGTAACTTGGATACCGTTATGCCTAGATCTACAACTCGAGTGCCCAAAGAAAACCCACAGAGAGTGCTTTAAATATGAAAACCAAGAACCATGTGGAAGTTTTAAGGAGCTCCAAAATAAGGACGCACAATTTCTCAGATTGGCTCGTAACAGTGAGTGTACTTATGGGAGGAGTGTGCTTAATTAAGCTATTGACCACACTTGTGCCTCGAGACGCATAAACTTGAGACACTGTTTACTCACACACAAAAATTAGCCAGCGGCGGATATTTAATTGCACGCGCCCAGTAGCCTAGTGAATCATAATAAAAATATGTCCTCCATAATCCCACACATTACTAGTAGTCACCATCAGCCAAATCTAACACCTTATTACTAGTGTATTACCATGACTTCAGCGCCAGGGAAGTACGACTCCACTAGTGACAAGAGGGGTTGGATGCTATGCAATAGAGTCGTCTGGCCGCACGTCTTCAGTATGATACGGCAGGAAGATATCAACAAAGAGCTCTCACTAAGTATGAGAGCAGAAGATATAAATAGGTTCTGTGTATATTTACATTGGACCACACCTCTGGGTCTGAAACTCAGCCGTTGATTTATTATATATTATATATTACTACTAGTAGTTATTAGTAGTAGTTTGATTTATTATATATTATATATTACTACTAGTAGTTATTAGTAGTAGTAGTATTAGTAGTATTAGTATTATTAGTGTTAATAGTATTAGTAGTAGTAGTTAGTAGTAGTAGTAGTTATTATTATTATTAGTAGTAGTAGTGGTAGTAGTATTAGTGTTAATAGTATTAGTAGTAGTAGTTAGTAGTAGTAGTAGTTAGTAGTAGTAGTATTATTAGTTGCAGTACATGTAGTAGTATTAGTATTATTAGTGTTAATAGTTTAGTAGTAGTAATTAGTAGTATTATTAGTTAGTAGTATTATTAGTTGCAGTGTTATTAGTAGTACATGTATTAGTATTATTAGTGTTAATAGTATTAGTAGTACATAGTAGTTAGTAGTAGTAGTATTAGTTAGTAGTACAGTATTATTATTAGTTGCAGTGTTATTAGTAGTATAGCTGCAGAACTAGTGCCATTGTTACTGAGAACTAGTCACATTATTTGCTGAAGAACTAGTGCCATTGTTACTGAGAACTAGTCACATTATTTGCTGAAGAACTGGTGACATTGTTACTGAGAACTAGTCACATTATTTGCTGAAGAACTAGTGACATTGTTACTGAGAACTAGCCACATTGTCTGAAGAACTAGTGTCATTGTTACTGAGAACTAGTCACATTATTTGCTGAAGAACTGGTGACATTGTTACTGAGAGCTATTCACATTATTTTCTGAAGAACTAGTGACATTGTTACTGAGAACTAGCCACATTGTTAGCTGAAGAACTAGTGTCATTGTTACTGAGAACTAGTCACATTATTTGCTGAAGAACTGGTGACATTGTTACTGAGAACTAGTCACATTATTATCCGAAGAACTAGTGACATTGTTACTGAGAACTAGCCACATTGTCTGAAGAACTGGTGACATTGTTACTGAGAACTAGTCACATTATTTGCTGAAGAACTGGTGACATTGTTACTGAGAACTAGTCACATTATTTGCTGAAGAACTGGTGACATTGTTACTGAGCACTAGCCACATTGTCTGAAGAACTAGTGTCTTTGTTACTGAGAACTAGTCACATTATTTGCTGAAGAACTAGTGACATTGTTACTGAGCACTAGTCACATTATTTGCTGAAGAACTGGTGACATTGTTACTGAGAACTAGCCACATTGTCTGAAGAACTAGTGTCTTTGTTACTGAGAACTAGTCACATTATTTTCTGAAGAACTGGTGACATTGTTACTGAGAACTAGTCACATTATTATCCGAAGAACTAGTGACATTGTTACTGAGAACTAGCCACATTGTCTGAAGAACTGGTGACATTGTTACTGAGAACTAACCACATTATTTGCTGAAGAACTAGTGTCATTGTTACTGAGAACTAGCCAAATTATTTGCTGAAGAACTGGTGACATTGTTACTGAGAACTAACCACATTATTTTCTGAAGAACTGGTGACATTGTTACTGAGAACTAACCACCTTATTTTCTGAAGAACTGGTGACATTGTTACTGAGAACTAGCCACATTATTTGCTGAAGAACTGGTGACATTGTTACTGAGAACTAGCCACATTATTATCTATTCTCTGAAGAACTAGTGACATTGTTACTGAGAACTAGCCACATTGTTAGCTGAAGAACTAGTGACAATGTTACTGAGAACTAGCCACATTATTTCCTGAAGAACTGGTGACATTGTTACTGAGAACTAACCACATTATTTGCTGAAAAACTGGTGACATTGTTAATGAGAACTAACCATATTATTTGCTGAAGAACTGGTGACATTGTTACTGAGAACTAACCATATTATTTGCTGAAGAACTGGCGACATCGTTACTGAGAATTAGCCACATTGTTGTGAAGTGTTACTGGGAACTAGCCACATTATTTGCTGAAGAATTAATGACTTTGTTACTGAGAACTGTTTAGCATTATTAGTTGCAGTATTATTAATATTATTATTATTAGTTACATACAAACAAATGACTACTGAAAAAAACACAAATTAACTACTTTATTGAATTACAAAGAATTTTTGTGTTGTAATAATAATTAACAATTAACAAACAACATTAATTACAATAATTAACAAACACTAATTAAAAAACAAATAAATAAAACAAACAAACAAACAACAAACAAATAAATAAATATAAATAAAATAAATAAATAAACTAAAAAGCTAATGACAAGTTGACCCCAAAACAAATAAGGCATCCCCGCTGGACTGCCAAGACGCTGAAGGAGGTGAGCACGGGCATTCACCTCCCCAGTTCTTTGCCTTATTAGTAGTAGTAGCATTATCAGTAGTATTATTATTAGTAGTAGTATTAGTAGTATTAGTTGCAGTATTTATTATTAGTAGTATTTGTTAGTATAGTAATAGTAGTTCAGTAAGCATTATTAGTAGTAGTAGTAGTAGTAGTATCAGTATCAGTATCAGTATTAGTATTAGTAGTATTAGTAGCAGTATTATTAGTACATAGTAGTATTATTGGTAGTAGTATTAGTAGTAGTAGTATTAATATTATCAGTAGTAGTGTATTATTAGTAGTAGTATTATTAGCAGTATTATTAGTACTATTATTATTAGTAGTATTATTAGTAAGTAGAGTATTATTATTATTAGTAGTAGTATTAGTAGCTAAGTAATATTATTAGTAGTTTTATTATTAGTAGTAGAATTATTAGTAGTTAAGTAGTAGTAGTAGTAGTAGTAGTAGTAGTATATTAGTAGTAGTAGAGTAGTAGTAGTAGTAGTAGTAGTAGTAGTAGTAGTAGTAGTAGTATTAGTAGTATTAGTACATGTAGTATTATTATTATTAGTAGTAGTAGTAGTATTATTAGTACATGTAGTATTATTATTATTATTAGTAGTAGTATTATTATTAATATTTTCAGTAGTAGTAGTATTAGTAGTAGTATTAGTAGTAGTATTAGTAGTAGTATTATTAGTAGTTAAGTGTATTATTAGTAGTATTATTATTAGTAGTTTAGTAGTATTATTATTAGTTGTAGTATTATTATTATTAGTAGTAGTAGTAGTAGTAGTAGTAGTAGTAGTAGTAGAATTGTTACAGTATAGAGCTTTTTTCGAGGAGTTAAAAGTTCTGAGGCATTCGTGGATTAGATCCTAGACACAAAAATTGTGCCCTCCAATTATTTGGTACAGTACAATAATAAGGTTTGGTAAGGGGTCACAATAACCTCAATAATTATTCCGCGAAACAATTTGGTTACAGCAAGCCTCGAACCATTAGTCCTCGAAAAACAAGCATTACATCAACTTTACTTGAGCTCTATTATGACTGCAAACTTATTTTAACACTACCACACCACATCAGAATCATATGCAACTTGACTTGCAGGTATTGATAACAGATTTTCCTATAAAAGTGCATGCAACTCACCTCAGCAAATACGCATCAATGCTCTCGTTACTACAACTGCTAAGAATCTTGCACTGAACAATTTCCAGCAATTTCTCCCAATCGTGCCTGTAACAATGCATTAAATGACAACACAACTAGCAGCACTCGAATAGAGTAACACTTTACCAAGTCAAAAACACATTATCCACCATCCACGGACAACCACAGTGGCTGGTTGTTAACAAGAATGGAAAATAACAAACATGGCACTACTTCTGTCTGCTGCAAAAAAAATACATCCGTTTCCGACGATGAAAAGCTCGGGTAAGTTGTTGATGTAACTGTGCCATGTCCAACCAAACTAGTCTCTATCCTAGCCTTACCCTACACAGCCAGCATTAGGCAGGCAACAATTTTGATTTCTCTCAGGAAATCTGCAGTGTTTTTTATTTTATTTATTTTCTATTTTTAAGGGAAGGGGGGACTACTGATCAAAATTTTCTTTATTTTTTATAAGTTGTTATAATTCTCTATAACTTCCCCCCCCCCCCCCCCCCATTTATGCAGGTAATTTTGATAGCAAAGTGTTGCTTATTCTGTGTGCTTTCTAATGATGTGCTGAATGTCTCTATATGCACCTTTTCTTAGAAGGTGCATCCAGTAATATCAAGGTCACTCAAAAATTGCAGCACACACCTATTTTGGAGGTTGTGTTGATCATAACTTCCACAGTTCACTCTATTTTCTTTTTTATATTATTTGAAAGATATTTTAGAGGTCGTAACATGGGCATTTCAGTGGTTTTTACTGCCAGCAGCATCTGATTAGAAGATGTGACCCTTGAGGTTTATCACCAAGTGGCATTAAGGGGGACCGTCTGTGCATTTTTTAAATTTTTTTTTTAACCTGTGGTTACAACTTTAGAGCTCAGTAGATTCTGCAAACTTCATGGTATGGACTTGATATATAGCTCAAAAGATAGGTCTCTCTGTGTGCTCTCTTTTGATACTAAAATATGTTTCATAGGTATAACTATAGGCAAGTTACTAGACCCTAAAGCGGAGGGACCACAAAAACCTGAATCGCTCCAACCTCCATAGAAACCACTCTGAGTTGCGAAGTGCAAAAAAATTAAAAATGGTACAAGTGGCTAGAGGAAGCTCTAGAGTACGCAATGACTATATTGAGTAGGCGTGAAAAATTTATTACCTGGTCAAGCGCGCGGTTGGAAAATTGAAGGCGTTGACAAGGCGACGCTTTGTCAACGCCTTCAATTTTCCAACCGCGCGCTTGACCAGGTAATAAATTTTTCACGCCTACTCAATATAGTCATTGCGTACTCTAGAGCTTCCTCTAGCCACTTGTACCATTTTTAATTTTTTTGCACTTCGCAACTCAGAGTGGTTTCTATGGAGGTTGGAGTGATTCAGGTTTTTGTGGTCCCTCCGCTTTAGGGTCTAGTAACTTGCCTATAGTTATACCTATGAAACATATTTTAGTATCAAAAGAGAGCACACAGAGAGACCTATCTTTTGAGCTATATATCAAGTCCATACCATGAAGTTTGCAGAATCTACTGAGCTCTAAAGTTGTAACCACAGGTTAAAAAAAAGAAGAAAAAAAAGTGCAGATGTCCCCCCTTAAAGGGAGGCTTGCACCAAAAAAACCCTAATTTTTTGGTTGCTGTTATCTGCTCAATAGGATGTGCTGAGTATGTATAAAAAAATTTAGCTTCTAAAAACAAACCCTTGTTGAGCTAGAGAGCCTTCTTTGGCCTCATTTGACAGCCCACAGGTCACTTCCTGTTTTGGGGCGTGGCCTCGCGATGATGTCACCAGGAGACTGATTTTGATGGCTGCTGCACTGGAAACAGAGGACTCCGTCTCTGTAGCTAGTTCTAGCAGCCTGCACCTCTCATTTTCTTCTTCAGCAATTGAAAGTTCATCTGAACTATCAGATACAGGCCTAGCTGAAGAGCAGGAAGCAAGTGGAACAGTAGAGCCTTATGCTCTATGAACCTTCAGAAGCTGAGGATAGTAGTGTAGGCACTGTTGAAAGTGATGATTCATTGCAACACAGACTAGAGAACACTGACTGGTAAGGATTAATTGGCTAGCTCTAGCTAGATTTACTGACTCCACACGTGAAACTGCCAGGTGATGCCTACTGGTCTTGAGTGTATTTGCTGCCATGTAATTGACAAGACAATGTCCAAGATGCAGGAGGGTGAAAATGTGGTTAGCTGTATCATAGATCATGAGGTATTTGGTCCAGTGTGCCTCAATACATGGGTCCTTCAAGCAGCCTATTTCACTTATCGGCAGCAGTATGGCACTGGTGATGTTCATCACATTCCCTTACATGAGTAAGTACTAGTAGCTATGTTGTCAAATTAACCAACACATCAAATACTATTTTTATTGTTATAGGCGCTACAGATTTATTTCATATTGCCAATTAACTAGCTGGTGTTGGGGGTGGCTTGGAAGAAGAGTCAGGGTTGTTCTTCCAAGCTGTGCAGTTACAAAGATTAGACAAACATTTCCATCACAAAACTACAGTGGATTCAAGTACCCTGATATTTGACTTATGTTTTGAATGGATTGATTTAGTAATAGAGCTATGGTAATAGTTGTACAAGTTAAAGCGACTGTGGTTCTGCACTGCTTCCTTTTTATCAGGCCTTTCATAATCACTGCAAAGAGGTTTAGACATGTCCTCTGCATGAGCATCTTTGCTTCCAACTCCACTCTGATAAACTAACACAGTTTCACCTGTGGAGTATATTCAGTAAATCTAGCTAGAGCTAGCCAATTAATCCTTACCAGTCAGTGTTCTCTAGTCTGTGTTGCAATGAATCATCACTTTCAACAGTGCCTACACTACTATCCTCAGCTTCTGAAGGTTCATAGAGCATAAGGCTCTACTGTTCCACTTGCTTCCTGCTCTTCAGCTAGGCCTGTATCTGATATTTAAGATGAACTTTCAATTGCTGAAGAAGAAAATGAGAGGTGCGGGCTGCTAGAGCTAGCTACAGAGACAGAGTCCTCTGTTTCCTGTGTATCAGCCATCGAAATCAGTCTCCTGGTGACATCATCGCGAGGCCATGCCCCCGAACAGGAAGTGACCTGTTGGCTGTCAAAATGAGGCCAAAGAAGGCTCTCTAGCTCAACAAGGGTTTGTTTTTAGAAGCTAAATTTTTTTATACATACTCAGCACATCCTATAGAGCAGATAACAGCAACAAAAAAATATATTATTTTTTCCTGCAAGCCTCCCTTTAACCGATTAACGGCGATAGACGCCAATTGGCGTCACGCCCGTGCGTGCTTTGAACGGCGGTAGACGCCAATTGGCGTCATACCAAGCAGCCTTTTTATTCGCGCGATCGGCTAGCTGTCTTACTCTTTACGAAGGATCCATTGCTGCGATACTGCTCTATAACACTGTAAGTTCATGATAGTGCCTTTATTATATAGGACTTACTATAACATTTTTTTAGAAAACTTGAAAACAATTATGACTTATACATATTAAAAATAGGATAACTATAATGGCAAAAAGAGAATGTTTGTCTTTGGAGGAGGTCCTCAAGGCATTGGATGGAGATGGGGACTTGGATGAGCCATTTGCAGATGGAAGTGATGAGGAATTTGAAGGCCTGCAGGAAGGTAAGGAAATTTTTAGTGAACAAATGTTGAATAATATAAAAATAATTATATATATATATAATATATATATTTAGACATGGAAGAGGAAGATGCTCATTCCTTCGCGATACCTGCCGCATTACACAAGACACCTTTACCCTACCCATCGACCCAAATGAATGCCGCTTTTACCACACCCATCTCAGTAAAAGACTCCGTGGTTGCTTCCACATCAGACTCTGTAAACACTACTGCTACTTGCCACCTTTTACCACCATCGTTATCGACAACATGCACTTCCATATCTACTTCAGTATCGACCACACCCCAGCCTCAAACTCAACACACAGATGGAGCTATAGAGCACACAAAAAGAAAGATCGTCATGCTTATGTATCAACAGCGACCCCAAGAGTGTCACCTCAGTGATTAGGTATAAGAGCATTGGCAGCAGAGAGGAAATAAGCTGCCCCCTAGCTATACAGTCCTACAATAAATACATGGGAGGCGTGGACAAAGGTGATCAGATCAAAGGATATTATAGGTGTCAGTGAAAAGCAGAAATTCTACAAATACATATTTTACTTTCTGATCAATGTGGCTATCACAAACACCTTCATTCTGCACAAAGGATGGTCAGGAAGCGGAAGTGAACTTACGATCAAGAAGTTAGGATTCAGCTGGCCAAGGAGATAATAGGAAGTTATTGTAGCTGACGCAGAGCTGGGTGCAGCTCCATTATCAAGAGTCTTCCTTTCCTCCACTTCCCAATAAAGACCCCTGCAACATCTGGGAAGCGCAGTCGAGGACGTTGCACTTATACTACCAGCAACAGAAGCGATCTGACAGCCAGTGATACTGCCAGGAATGTGGCATATGGCTATGCCACGCTGGAATCGCGAGCACCCACGATCTATTGTGGCACAAAAACAAATTATAGTCCTGTTATTGGAATATAACCTTCTCTCTCCTATGTACCAATGTACTACATTGTATTCATATAAAATGATATGTAATACCTGTGAGAAAGTGGCAAATTCAAGTTGCTTCATGGTTCAGGGGGTTAGGGTTTCTTGTTTCAGCTCCACTGCTCTCTCCTTTTCATGCCCACCCATGGGGGTGATGGTAGGTTAGCAGGACATTGTATTGGGACTTGACAGGCAAAGAACCTATGGAAGCACGTACAATATTCAGTATCATACCTAGAGTTCAACTTAGCTAAGCTAGCAGCTACGCGTTCCAAATATTAAAAATATTTATAGCTTACCTTTCTTTGTCCATTGCTAGCGCGTGGGGTCATCTTCTGTCCAGGAGCTTCCAAGGCTCAGGCAAGTGTAACTGGACACGCCATCGAAAGTTTCTGAAGAATCAAAGAACTCCGATCTTTAGCTGAACGCTCGATTATACTCTTTGGTCCTCGAAATTTGTTATCCACAGCGGGCACAAAAGCTGGCAAGACTAACTTCTTTTGTAATCAGGTAGCCAAGGACACGCTTTCTCTTCGGGCAATATACCGCTAAGGCTGAAAAGCCCTCAAGACAAAGATCTAGCACGTTTTGTTTGGTACTCGCCACACCCTAAGGTCACATGAAAAAGGTTCCGCGTCACGCGGTACAATTGAATTAATTAATACCGCGTATAATCGGTTAAGGGGGGACATCTGCACTTTTTTTAAATTTTATTTTTTACCTGTGGTTACAACTTTAGAGCTCAGTAGATTCTGCAAACTTCATGGTATGGACTTGATATATAGCTCAAAAGATAGGTCTCTCTGTGTGCTCTCTTTTGATACTAAAATATGTTTCATAGGTATAACTATAGGCAAGTTACTAGACCCTAAAGCGGAGGGACCACAAAAACCTGAATCGCTCCAACCTCCATAGAAACCACTCTGAGTTGCGAAATGCAAAAAAATTAAAAATGGTACGAGTGGCTAGAGGAAGCTCTAGAGTACACAAGGAGTATATTGAGTAGGCGTGAAAAATTTATTACCTGGTCAAGCGCGCGGTTGGAAAATTGAAGGCGTTGACAAGGCGACGCTTTGTCAACGCCTTCAATTTTCCAACCGCGCTTGACCAGGTAATAAATTTTTCACGCCTACTCAATATACTCATTGTGTACTCTAGAGCTTCCTCTAGCCACTTGTACCATTTTTTAATTTTTTTGCACTTCGCAACTCAGAGTGGTTTCTATGGAGGTTGGAGCGATTCAGGTTTTTGTGGTCCCTCCGCTTTAGGGTCTAGTAACTTGCCTATAGTTATACCTATGAAACATATTTTAGTATCAAAAGAGAGCACACAGAGAGACCTATCTTTTGAGCTATATATCAAGTCCATACCATGAAGTTTGCAGAATCTACTGAGCTCTAAAGTTGTAACCACAGGTTAAAAAATTAAAATTAAAATGCACAGCCGGTCCCCCTTAAATTAATTACAGCTGCTTAATTAATTAACATAATTTCCTATCACAGCTAAATGCTTGACAAACCACAGACCAAATTTGGGCTTTTATTAAAAGGAGGGACAATTGTATTTTTTTACTTTTTTTTTTACTTGTGGTTACAACTTTAGATTTTGCAAACTACTAAAATATGTTTTAAAAATTTATTACCTGGTCAGACACGTGGGTGCAAAATTGAAAGCGTTGATTGTCAACGCCCTCAATTTTCCATCCGCGCGCTTGACCAGGTAATAACTTTTTAACGCCTATTCAAAACGGTCATTGCATGCTCTAGAGCTTCTCTAGCCACTCGTACCATTTTCTATTTTTTTGCACTTCGCAACTCGGAGTGGTTTTGGCGGAGGTTGAGGTGATTCAGGTTTTTGAGGTCCCTCCGCTTTAGGGTCTAGTAACTTGCCTATAGTTATACCTATGAAACATTATCAAAAGAGAGCACACAGAGAGACCTATCTTTTGAGCTATATATCAAGTCCATACCATGAAATTTGCAAAATCTACGGAGCTCTAAAGTTGTAACCACAAGTTAAAAAAATTAAAGTATAAAAAAATACAATTGTCCCTCCTTACACAGCACTGTGGAGATCGGCTGCCACAAAACTGGGGAATGAAACATTAAAACATACTCTCAATGACTCAGTTGCTTATCACCTTCTCAATAATCAACTTCATCACTGGACGTTTCGACCTCTAGCCTTCCCTTGAAAGTGCACAGAATAAGCATCAATTTGATATGAAGTTACAACAAGCACAGAGGAAAGAAGAAAAAGGTTGTCTGATTGCAAATTTGTTACAACTTTTTTTCGGTGAAAGGGGAGAGTTAACGCTCTTCAAGTCAATCATACAACTTCACATCAATGGATGATGCCCTAGGGCTGTCCACAACACCAACATTGGACATGTGCAAGCCAACATAATGCGGAACCTGGACAAGCTTCCTGCGGGACAAGCTTCGTGCAGGACAAGCTTCCTGCGGGACAAGCTTCCTGTGGGACAAGCTTCGTGCGCGGGACAAGCTTCCTGTGGGACAAGCTTCGTGCGGGACAAGCTTCCTGTGGGACAAGCTTCGTGCGGGACAAGCTTCCTGTGGGACAAGCTTCCTGTGGGACAAGCTTCCTGTGGGACAAGCTTCGTGCAGGACAAGCTTCCTGTGGGACAAGCTTCCTGTGGGACAAGCTTCGTGCAGGACAAGCTTCCTGCAGGACAGACAAGCTTCCTGTGTGACAAGCTTCCTGTGTGACAAGCTTCCTGTGGGACAAGCTTCATGCAAGACAAGCTTCCTGCGGGACAAGCTTCGTGCAGAACAAGCTTCCTGCGCATGCTTTATTTCAAAGCACGAACAACCCCATCTCACAAGGCCTCCCTAAATCTGTTTATCGAGCACATGCAATTATCATACCACAACTTTCTGGTAAAACAAAACGCAAAAAAAGCACCAAAAAAGTGCTCCTGGACAGTTCCTTGCTGTAAATTTTGTTATTAGAGTAACAGCACGTCGTAGTTTTTAGTCGCTTACCTCGGTGGAGGTGATTCTAACATTTGAGTGAGTAAATTTAAGTTGATTATGGAGAGTCACTGATCTATGTCAACTGAGTCATTGAGAGCTCTCTGCATTTGCATTGAAATTGTGGTGAACTTATCACTAGTTGTTTCTATTGTGTAATATATTCCTGTCAACTGAGTCATTGAGAGCTCTCTGCATTTGCATTGAAATTGTGGTGAACTTATCACTAGTTGTTTCTATTGTGTAATATATTCCATGTACAAATCATTAGTTTGCTGTACACTGTGCATGACATTTACCTGGCTGTCTAAGTGACTATGTCTTGGATTCTATGCTTATTCTTCTCTTGTGCATAGCTGAATGTTGTTAGTGATCCAGTTCCCCTGAAGGCTGTTATTCATGCTCGTCTTGTTTGTTGTCAAGTAATTGGGTTGTTAATACCTCCCTCCTACAACAAGAGTTCTTCACATTTGGTGGCAGCGGTGGGATACAAATTATCCTCAGAAGTTGTGAGGAAGCTCACTATGGGCATTCAGATATGTAGGAACTTCATGAGCACCAGGAGCCGTATTAGTAGCGGGTGGGAATTCAAAGCAGCTGAGACAACACAACTACAGACTGAAATGGTTGAAAATCCATTATCCACATCAATGGAAGTTGAAGGAGCTAATATGGGGAATGTCATAGCTATGGTTCTTGAAGATAGGAGAGCCAGGCAACAGAATGCTAGAACAGAGACGAGGCTCGAAAGTGGCTGGGCAATGGCTGCACCCAAGACCAGTGAGAATGAAAGTAATACTGTTGATTGTGGAAGCCTACTTTCATATGAATCATGATGGTGTATGAGGTCAGGCCAGAGCAGTGGGGCTACAGGCTAGCCCCTAAAACATAACAGCAAGAGTACATGTGCTGCAATGCCTAGCAATGAAGCAGGTGATTATGCAGCACTTGAAAACGGCTATTTTACGATGCTACAGTATCAATGAAGCAACATACCAGCAGCGGTTTCGAGAGGCTACTCTAAAAGGTAGAGAGAATTATATAGGCTAGCAGTAAGAGTGATAGGAAGAAATATGAAATATGAGAGAACAAATAGGAAGTCCTCAGGAATTCCTAGAGCAAGTTACCCCGGGAGGTGCATATCTGGGTTCAGGAGAACCCCCCACCCCTCTGGCCAGCTCACAGATGACGTGTTGGTGAGAAAGCAGTCGGCAGGAGTTGGGAGGAGTGAATGTCACATCACTCAAGGAGAGAAAGTACCCACCTGTACATAAGGTGCGTCAAAGTGCCACTTTTTCCAGAAGAAGAAAGATCACATTGCTGCAAATTGGCCCTAGATTCCTGGACTATCTTCAAGAGAAGCCAAAAGATGCTTTGGCTGTGGTCTGAGCACATGCTAGGAAAGCTCAGCAGGAGCCACAAGAGTGCAGGGTGAGAGATGAAGAGGGTGAGAGATTAAGAGGCTGAAGTCAAACACAACCAAGTGCTTCGTGAGGAAGGGATGGAAGAAATGCCCATGGAGATCAACTCAGGAGGATGAGATCTTGACTCAGATTCGCTCCACGGTATCCACAGTCAATGACGGATGACAAGGAGAGAGAAGCATTGAATAGTAGGAATATACTCTACAAGGCTGTAACCAACCATTAGATATGACCTGACAAGGAACTTAGTCAGCTATTGCAGGAAAAGAGATCAAGAAGCTGTGAATAATAATTATGGTGACATGAGTGAGACAGAATTTTGGATTTCTAATCACAATGATGACAAAACAGCAGTTAGTTTTACCAACACAATGTCACAAACTGGAATTAACCTTGGCAACAAGCCTATTGCAGGTCACTTGGGTCAAAGGAAGTCTAAGTATTAAAAAGGTTCTACTGGCCCCATGTTTCATGTGAAGGAGCAATCCTCAACCACTTCTGAATGCCAGAGAGCTACAAATGGAAGGAGAGGTCATGACCAGATAGTACCTTTACCCGTTGTAGAGGAACCATTCGGTCACATTGCCATGGACATTGTTGGTCCTCTACCTGGGAGTCGAATGGGAGTCGAAAGGGTAACGGTAACATGCAACTACATAATGAGATATCCAGAAGTATGGCCGATAGATGCTCAGCATGTGGTTAAACAGCTCAAGTTCTTTTAGTTACCTCACCAATTAAACAATTTTACGTCTAAGTTTCTGGCGTTGTATCAGCTGTTGACCTTATCTGTTGACCTTATCCATACAAGCGAGTCTTCACAGATCAATACTTGAAATAATTATTCATTAAACAGTCAGACCTACAAACACATTTGCAAAAGCACCGTAACAGGGGGTCAACTGATTAGAGCAATTAAAATTAAAATTAATTGGATTCACCTCCAAAACTCAGTTCAGTGAGAACAATCCTGAACAAGTGTTATAATGCATGCCTCTATTTAATAATAACAGAAACTTGTACCTAACCTCTGTATCTTTCTCAAGCCATTGCCAGCAGAACTCAAATCACCGCCTAAATTGTACCACACTTCAAGTAGTTTTTCAGGTCCCTCGAAAAACCCTACTTCTTCTGTGGAGTAAGTCTTCAAAGGCCTGACAGCCGACATCTCGCAGCCAATATCAGAAAAACTCAAGCATGCTGCCGCGCGGGAGGGTGCTATCGAAGCTTCATGACAGAGAGAGCAAGGTTGTCCCAAAAAATGAAGTAGCGGTACCGCGTGTCAAATTTAGTATGGCGCGTGCGGGCGTTTACCTTACTTGTTTGGGGGGCGGGGGGAGCTGCAAAGCGTACGGTCGAGTGTGGAAGTCGTCCACAAGTGTTATTAATAGCCGAGTCTATCTGAGAGCTTGCTGCTAGTTCTTGTCAGAACTGATTGTCAGGAAGCAGTTCACTGGTTTGTCTAAGAAGAGCAGTCGATCAAACGTCTAAGTTCTGCTGCAACTAAGATTATCGTCCATCAAGTCAGGCAACTAACACCCATAATGTCTTTGTTGCTCTGCCAACAGGGTTCGGGAAGAGTACCTGTTTTAACCTGACGAAGGGACTGGTAGATCATGATCCCTATTGTGGTAGTAGTAGTTTCTCTTGTCGCTGCCATAATAAAAACGGATTGCGCTGCGCAATGGAATTGGGGCAATCCTGTGCTCAGTCTAGGATTGGGTTGTCAATCCTAGGCTTGTGCAGCTAACCTAGGCTGCTCAACCATCTAAGCATTACTATTATTAGCTATTTGTGCTGGCATGAAACGGTATTAAATAAGCTATGTAGTAAATACTGTGTAAAATAGTTCACATCCATTTTATAATTGCTAAGTGAAATAATATTTAGTGAAGTTCAGAAATAGTGAAGTTCAGAAATAGAAAAGAAAGAGCATGTCTTCTGTACATGCAACCACTTTACTTGCATCTACTGTCACCCTCAATGCAAGAAGGACCACTACATTGAGGGGACAGAGGGTGAGCCTTCTACTGAGTTTGGAGCTGCTGTTTTGGGGGGACGAGGAAAAATTGTAGAGGGACCATTTTCTATCCATTTTCAGAGGGTTGACCCTTGGAAGGGGTGTTTCCACAGAAATTGAGCATTTAAAGGGCTAAAATTACCTCAATAATCAACTTCAAATTTTATTCACTCGACGTTTCGACTATATAGATGCTCTAGTCGAAACGTCGAGTGAATAAAATTTGAAATTGATTATTGAGAAGGTGATTTTAATATATCAACTGAGAGTTCATTAACTCTGCACGTGTTTCCGAGATTAGCCATAACCCTGTGGTGAGGGAACTCATCTCTGGATTAACCGGCTCCCCATCCGTGCTCCTGATGTTGAAGGGATCATCTAACTTTATTCATCTATTCATGTGTATATGTATTAAAAAAAGAGAGAGATGATAATCTCATGAAGAATAATGGACTAAGGAGCCTCTTTTTAGAAGGCTGAGGGCCAGGAGACTAATGGATCTACTTTTTTAAGTTGATTGATGACAACATAATTTTGATAAGGGAGTTTGAAAGTCAGTAGATCTATTGCATGCACATGCAATAGAGATGATAAGAGCAGAACATGGACGTTTATTATTGAACATGCCGGAATTATAGGTCCATTAGTCACATAAAGTGTGTACACTTAATAGTATTTCTAGTAACTATTGTGACCATAAATATCTCTTTGAACGACATGCAATAAGTTCTTCAACTTTAGCATTTCCATGCTCCACTACACCCTGTTAAGGGTATCTTGGCCAATCATTTATGATGGTGGTTTTCCCAAGCCATGTCTCGCTGTCTTCCACCAGATCATCAATAATGTGGTTTACAAATTCCCTTTATCAGACTGGAAAATTTATGAAGGGGTGGGGGGGGGGAGGGGGAGGACCAGTTTATATAGAAATGTTCAACCTGTGCTATATATCATAATTAACCATAATTAACCATAACACACTCGTGCATCAGTATTGGATTTTACAAATCTTGGGCATACCGAAATATGCCAACACTTGACTGGATAACTTTTGGGCCACCTCGACAGAACTACACTCAAGAACATGGATTTTAGACCAATGATCCACAATCATCTGGCCTATGTCAATCAGATCCACCTATATATAAGATAATTTTTAATAAAATAACAACTAAATGGTGTACCAACTACCTGTCCTCAAGCACGAACCCTGAATATGTGTGTGCAAATGATCCTGTGGTCTATAGTTGAGTGTTTTGTCCTAGGTATCTCCAGTTAACACTCTTCCACACACTCTCAGCATATATGATTATCTGGTCAGGTGATCTTCTACATACCCTCAGTCTTAATTATTAATCATGCTGTCAAAAACACTTAATTATATGGTTAATCACAATGATGGGTAATCTATTTAACACTTCAGGTTGGCAAACAATTAAACTAATTGGCAAAAGACTGGGATTGCCTTAGCAGGTATTTAATCCACGGTACAACAACAAAAATTGATATGCGTTGGTCATGGCCTGACCAGCCTGACCACTTGCTCCGACCCTGTAAGATATGCCATTAACACTTCATCTGCAATTACGATTGTTAATAGCAATAAAAGTTGCTGAGTTAGGATTATGACAGAAAGCTATGTTGATATCCAGTAGTTAGCAAGATATAATATATGAGCGATGGTATGAGATATGTTATGAGATATGTTACAGGTACAGTATACCCAGAATTGTGCAAGTTTACAGAAACTAACCTGACCAACCAACTACTAGAAACAAGACCCGAGAAAGAGGAAGGGAAAAAAGAGTTCAATCGATGCATCAAAAACACGTGGTAAGAATTCCCCATTGCATGTTTTGACACGTGCTAGGCAGGCTTTGGAATCGTTCATTTAGCAAAGTCTAATCAGAGCTATGGCTATGTTCTCTGTTGTGGTACGGTAGCAGCTGCAATCTGCTTTATCTTTGTGGGCCTCCCGGGCTTTAGCTGTGGCTTAGGGATGCCTACCAACGAGGAGATCACTGGTCTGGGGTCCCAACACTGGTATATACCAGCTGATGCAAAATTCAGAACAGTCGGATTGTTGGAACAGAATTGCTAGAAATATCAACAAAACATGTACAAATTTAACTCCTGGAAATCAGAGGAGGTTGGCGGTTGCATTTACAAATTGCCACCTCAACCAATCAGGAAAACAAACATACCCTTGTGAAGATGGGATGACTATATATCGACCAGAGATATGGATGTAATGGCCTTCCAAGCTTATACCGAGTTCTTCATACACTCTATGACCATGTGTTTCTTTATTGTGAATGAAGTATGGCAGAGTGAAGTATTTTCACTTGTAAGCATGATACTCCACATTACCTCGACTCTGCGAAGTTCATTAGAAGGTGTGAACTACGGCATGTCTCTCCTCTTAGTGATTATGGTGGATTGGATTACAATTGCTATCGGATTAGTGGTTGGCATAGTGGGTTTTTTCTTGCCACACAAGCAGGTTTTTTTATGTCAATTATCTTCATTGGAGTAGAGGTGATGGTGAGGTTGGCCTACATGCACCAATCAATGGAATGATGAAATGCCAGCTAAGTATGTGGTGAGTGAGTGGTTAAAATAATTGTTACAATCTCAGTGTTTTTGTTATTTTCTGGGGGAGGGGTGATTTCTCTTGGTAATAACTGGGTTCAGCCTCTTGATAGATCTGAAGTGTAGTAGCTACACCACCAGAGGAGGCATGAGAGGCCATTTGCATTTGTATACATTTAACAATTGCATTGAATGTGAAAGTTGGTTGTTAAATTATCCATGTTAGAGGGATACCAAGTTCGGGGACTTTATCGTTGGGATAATCGTTGGGATACTTGGTACAACTGATTTTGAGTTGGTGAACAGAAGTATGCACAAGGCATGGGGGAACACAAATGTGTGTGAGTGTGTGTCTTTTTGATCTGGAGTTCTTCCATACTTGACTTGATGCACACACACTTTTATTGTGAAAAATAACTCTCTGTGTGTATATATACAGTATAAGTGTACATATATAGTGTTATAACTAGCTCTGTGTGTTTATATAATATAGTGCTACTATTAGATACTATGTCTGTGTGATTATATATATATAATAATATATCTATTAGATATTTCTTTGTGATTATATATATATATAGTGCTACTATTAGACACTATCTCTGTGTGAGTATATATATAGTGTTATAACTAGAAACTATCTCTGTGTGATTATATATAGTGCTACTATTAAACACTATCTCTGTGATTATATATATATATAGTGCTACTATTAGACACTATCTCTGTGTGAATATATATATAGTGCTACTATTACTGTGTGAGTATGTGTTATAACTAGAAACTATCTCTGTGTGAATATATATAGTGCTACTATTAGATACTATCTCTGTGTGAGTATATATATAGTGTTATAACTAGAAACTATCTCTGTGTGATTATATATAGTGCTACTATTAAACACTATCTCTGTGATTATATATATATATAGTGCTACTATTAGACACTATCTCTGTGTGAATATATATATAGTGCTACTATTACTGTGTGAGCATGTGTTATAACTAGAAACTATCTCTGTGTGAATATATATATAGTGCTACTATTAGACACTATCTCTGTGTGAGTATATATAGTGTTATAACTAGAAACTATCTCTGTGTGATTATATATATATATATATATAGTGCTACTATTAGACACTATCTCTGTGTGAGTATAATAATATATAGTGTTATAACTAGAAACTATCTCGGTGTGATTATATATATATATATGATCATGTTGTCAGGTGGGATTGCCTGCATATTTGGTGTGGAGCCGCTTTGCTTCTCTTTTCCTGGCCATGTGTATATCACATGAGGAAGAGCTACCTGCTCAGGAAAGAAACACAAAGACAACAACTACAACTTGATGACATTCAAGGTACAGTTAAGAATCTGGCTAAGTTCCTACAGACAAACTCACCCATTGTGCAGTCTTCACCTGTGTCCTCTCCCTCTCCAGCTTCCATGTGGAAGATACAGCACTACTGTAAGCTATACTTCTACATGCTAGAACTGAGTACAACATTCATACAACACATGCACATGCTAGTTGTATGGGGCATAATCTGTTGTGCACAACTGTGTTGTGTCCTTGCTTTGCACGAGTCCACGCAACAATTGACATTAAAAATTAAATAAAAATTATAGACGGGTCTAATTGGTGATTTTGCCCCTTCACCACCACTAGAGGTTTTGACCATTTCTTAGGTTTTGGGAAGCACATGGTCAGTTTTGGGGCCCCTAAAAATGAAGGGCCTAACAGTTTTTTTATTATTATTACAAACAGTAATATTATACTGCTATGCAAATGCTCAGTTTTTCAAGTAAAGTTCTCATCCTCCCTATAATGCTTACTCTTAGAGTGAGAGGCCTTCCAACCCAAAAACAGGGCCAGCTAGTATCCAGGCCACTCCACAAGAAAGCAATAAGCAGTGAGTGGACATCGCCTCAGCGAGGGAAGGAGAGATGGAGTGAGGAGCAGGGTGAGTGGAGATCATAATAAATGTGTGTATGTGTGTGCATGTGTAGCTTACTATGCCACAATTGCTTGAATAGGCAAATTTTGTGTTAAATAAATGGAAGTTGATTATTGAGAGTCCGTTGTATTCTACTATATATGTCAACTGAGAGTTCGTTTGAGAGCAGGAAATTTTTTAATGTCTCCCTCTTATTGTTATTTCTCAATTACTTACAAAATCAAAGTTTCCCGTGAAAAATAGAACCCTGTCTCTCAGGTCATAGCTTGCTACTCTAAAGTGCAAAATGGAACCTCGTGTCTCAGTTCGTGGTTTACTGCTCTATAGTATCATGGAAGATGAGGTAATGGTGTCCGGGAAGATGGGGTAATAATGGTGCTGGGATATGTAGGAGCAGTTCTTAATTGAATTGAGTGGGTTTCATGTTCTATGTTATGGGATGCCATACCTATGTAAGTTAAGTTAGTGTTGGAGAGCATTCTGTTTGGCTACTAGACAACTTCTAGTGTGCCCCACTCCCATACCTACCGACACATCTCTTTTTCAAATTATGATGTTCTGAGGATGATTGGCTATGTAGTGATTATCATGCACCTTACAGGGTTTCTGGAGCAGACCCAACTCAGTTGCGTGAGCACTCATGACACAACTGGTTGGGAGCTGCAGTCCGTCAGATCCAGAGGCTCCTCTGTTGAGAAGGTTACCAATACAGGTAACGACATTGTGAATAAGCGTCCAAACATTATACGTGTGTCTTACATAAATACAATAATCTTAAACCAATGTTCATATTAGAGCTGTATCCATGGAGTTACCTCCCGTTGAGTCCAGAAGTACAATGGGAATGTTACCCTTAACGTGTGTGTGGGGTGGGTGTGAGTGGGTGTGGCTAAAGAATATTTATAAATAAAAAAATTTAAAAAGAAGGATGTGCTGGGCAAGTGAAGTCTGCCATCACTGAGCAGTGGGAAGGAAAGTTTATATTGCAGTGCATGGCCGGATATGTTTGTATGTTCAACTGTTAAAAAAATGAATGGTCTCCTTCAGGTTTACATTAACAAGAAATGGTTTGTCATGGTGAAGAAGAAACGCATTGAGTGATGAGAACCGGTTGCATTGGAGTGGTAGCTGCCAGGGCAAGGATGCAAGTGTTTCATTGTACATAGGTATATAGCTACTCAGTAGATGCGTGGCTATAAAGGACATGATTCTTTACATGTATTCTCTACAAAATAAAATTGGTAAAGTTATGAAAAATCCATGTGCTTTAGTAAGTGAAATCAAGAGAGATCATAGAATCTCTAGAAACAGCAACTAATTTCTCTCTCCCTCACTGTACTAAGCACCAAACTTCTAGTGAGTATATCGGATGAGGAAGGTAAGTTGCTTATGTCCTATAAAGATTGCAAAGATGACCAGTGGTTCACAGAGAGATGGACACCCAACAGAGAGCCTTGCTAATAACATTAGACTTGCACAGCAAGATGGATACTAAATTTTGTCACATACAGCCTCCCTTTGTTGAGAGCAAATCCAATAGAAGCCTCCCTCAGATTGGGCTGTGCTGGATATCCAACTGACAAACAGGAATCTCATAAACACATTCTGCTAAAGAATCTAGTGTCATCCCGAGGCAGCACGCTTTCCTAAATGCAAACTTGAATCGCACTTCTGTATATTATTCTAGGCCCCACCCTTGTCTGCTTCATCCTGCCACAGCTTCAAGCTCCGCCCCAGAACCTCTCATCTACGACTGGTAAGGAGGCATGCATGTATTGTGGGGTGGGGTTGAACTTGTAGCCATGACATAAGAATCGACTGTAGAATGTATGTAAGCTGTACAGTATATGTGTTCCAGCTCTCCTTTGAGTATTCTGGACAGTCGACAACTCCTCTCAAATTACATGTACACACATGCACTCACAACACACATACACCATGCACACACACAACACACACATATATACATATACACATAACACACCTTACATTCACTCCCACTAAAAAAAATATTAGCCAGTGACTCGAGAACTATACCTCATTTTTTCATAAATTTTTTTTTGTTATAAAAATCTACCAGATATTTCCAAAGTTTTAGAGGCATTGCGTGCTCACATTTCAAAGCTATGGTGATCAAAGATATAATGGCTACCCCGTATACCAGGAAGCTCATTTCTTGCTGAGAAAAAGTGAACTTCACACTGAGTCTATTCATGACTGTTGTGCAGTGGTCCTGAATATGTTGTTCCACTGACTGGGCCACTTCCTTTTCTAGTTGGAAACTGTCTTGGCGGGCATGATGTCTTCTCAAGTTGCCAATATCATGCAAACTCATTACCCAAACTTTGATAGCTCATTTCCATGATTCATGGAACTCTATATTTAAATCATAACTTTTGCATCAATTTTATTGTTTCTCATATCGTTTGAGTGTTCCTTAATTTAGTGCTCTGTAATGTGGGTATGTCAGATTATTTTTTTACTGCAAACATTGCCAAGCTATGTTCAGTAAAAGAGGTGACCTACGGGTCTTAATTGGTATTGCACATGCAATTACCATGATTTAATTAACTTGTAGAGCAACAAAGTGTTTCAGGGAAAGGCTGAAATTCTAAGAAAATGTGCCTGCAGAGAGATTCAACACGTCAGTGGAACACACAGACTAGCAATATACTGTAAACATTACCTGCACTGAGAAAGGGGAAAAAGTTATGGCGATTACAAATATGCTTCCATCTTTTTGTGGTATATTCCTCCCCCTTAATAACATGAAACAGTTTTTGTCAATTTTTATGCCGTCAAATTACTGCTGCAATTTCTCTCTCTCTTTGTTGTTCCAGGACTTCAAGTTCCACACCAAGTCTTAATCAATAAACACTTGTAACATTTTTAATTCTTGTTTTTTAATATTATCTACTGTTATTATTGTCTGCACTATTCATTAGTTTCATATCCATAGTGTATACTAGCAGACGTATATACCTGCACTCAGTCGTGGTAATGTTTTCAAGCATGAGACTGGTGGGTAGACACTTGGCCAACATGAGGACATCATGTCCCCGAGTATTTTGTGGGCGATGGTGAAGAGTGAATTTGGACAAGCAAAAGGCAGATAGTGCAAAGTAAAGGTCGAGGCAGGTAATGACAATTTTGATACATGTGGCTGCTATATGATCCGTGTGGCAAGTGCTTTCTCCAAACGTGCCCCCAGTTTATTGTGACCTTTCAAAGCAGGTGATACAGTGCATTTCAGGTATGCTGCATGAAAGGTGTTGCAGTACATGGTGAACCCTTTCCCCAAGGGGGTCCACTACCCAAAAAAACAAAAACAAAAAAACTTCTCTCTGCTTGAGAATTTTTATTTGAAATCTTGTATGATGCACAGACCTACCTTCCGGTGCTGTGCCAACTACCCAGCTACAACTGACCGGACTTAGTGAACATTTAAGATTTCACGAGGACGTCATATTTGGAGACTAGTTTACTTTGGGATTTCACAACTTACCACAGGGAAAATTACAAAGTATGAAACACAATATAACATTGAGTTTTTTTAAAATAGTGTGATCATGGATTTTATAAACTATTGCAATTTTTTGGTATCATTTTCATTGTTTTTTTTGTACATGTTGACATCATACTTACTTAAAATTAAAAACAGATAATGTCATATTGTTCTCATTGAGAGGATATAATTTTGTCTGATTACTCCAAATATGAAGCAGGGAGAACCGTCCTTGGCCCCCCCCCCCAATTTTTTTTTTCGGGACAGGCATTTTAAGGAAACTAGTATAGTATTTCAATGGTTGAATTGACCATACCATTAAAAAACAACCACCAAAAGTGGTATACATATACATACTATGAAAAATCAAGAATAGGGAGGGGAAGTTTGGTCTGTCCCGCTTCCTAGGAGGATGACCAGAATCACTGGTTTGCTTCCCTTGTCGGTCTCCACAGCCATTGAAACTCACTATTACGTGAAGCATCTTCTACGCAAATCGGGAGTACTCAAGTTAGTATAAGTCCAGAATGGAGCATCCAAATCTTCTCCAATTTGGAAGGCAGCATCTTGCATGTACTGTCATGGGGGGGAAAACAAAAACAAAATAAAAAATTGGGGGGGTAGTGAACCCCCTTAAAATAACCCTGAGGGTCGCTGGGTCGCTGTATCAGTGAGCCCCAGTCACTGTATAGTGACCTACTGCTATTCTGAGATGGCAATTCATTTTAGTGTAAATAGACTAGATTTCAGTGAGGCAGACATCTAAGGGTTGCATTTTAGTGCAGCTAGACCAGTAATATTTGTCTTACTAAGTTGTGACCGATCTGAGGATGGAGCACATTTGAATGATAACATAATAACCCCCTGTGCAGTTACCTACCACTGGATGGAGTGACCTCACCCAGTTTATTGTGACCTATCCTAGCAGTTGTTATACTGACCGGAAATTCACTCTTCGAAAGACTCAAAATAAATGGATCAGGAGTGGAGATTATGGAACACTTTAAACATGTCTACATAATATAAGCATGTTTTGTTCACCTGTCCATCTCATGGGATACTAGCCCCTCATCTGAGGGTTGAGTGGACTCCATTTCTAGTGGCTAAGCCAGGGGGAAGTCTTATTAAATTGTGATCTACATGAGGATGAGTGTATTTGAGTGAGGAAACATCAACTTAGAGTGTATGGCTTGGCTGGGATGTTTGCCTTGCCGAGTTGTTAGGATGGCTGAGGAAACTGTGAGCACATGCATTTGTGTGCACAATGGAGTTGCCTGTATTTCAGTCTCTGTATGTATGGAAAATGTAGTTTTCTGGCCCTTCTCTAAAATGCAGGATCTAGTGATCCCCAGTAACTTGTGACACCTTTTATCACCCCCTTCTCCCTTTCACTGTATACTACAATAAGCTACAGTGACAAATGCCCCCCTAGTATTATTACAGTAGATATGTCAATAAAAGCAAACATCTTTGGACATATAATATCAATCTCTGCAAAGTGTTGTTGGTTAGTGAGGTATCAAGTGCTACACACTGTAAGTGGTACCACTCCTCACCACACTGAATCATGTTCCCAAATGTCTCTGGCATCTTACATGAGCAATAGAGGTATAATTATGGGCAGCAATTTTTTGGTTGAAAATGCTTTTCTTTTAGTAGAGGGAATTTACTTCCAACAACTAAAACAATCGAATAAATGACTTCGCATTATTTCTTGGTTGAATTCCATATTTTCAACGGCATCACCCCTGGCCATGTAGTATATAGGCATATACGATAGGAAAGACACCACAGTCACTTATTCCCTTTTGCTGTTGCACCTCTGGGACATGGACAACTAACTGTGTCCCCACCATACCTTCCAGGTATTCGATGAACAAATGGTAGATCATTGCTAGAGTCAATGATAGGCTCATGCCACTCTCCACCCACTTGTGTCCAAGACTGTCACCTTACTGCCGGACGTAACCCAGTCGTTGCCAAAGATGTTATGGATTTGGATAGTTGGAAACCATCCTTTTGAACCAAAAGTGGAGACTGCAACCCAGAAATATTCATTTTGAATAAGTTCCTGTGCCAAAGTGATGTGCTCATCAGTTAGCCAGTTTCTAGCTCCTTCTTCATTCTTTCTGTAAACTTCCTCTGGAGTAAGAAATATTAATATTACATGGTTACAATAATTCTAAGAGATCCAAGTGCTGTGGATTTCTGCATGACATGTACACAAGCAACATTCACCAAATCACCAATAAACATCATAATTTACTCACTCTTCCTTTATTTTTTGTGCAGACTCGTGGCTTTTTTCTGGTGATCGATTGTTTGCAGATGATTCTCTGTACACTTTCAGTCTGTCAGCATTGCCCAGACTGACAAGGATAATGTTAGACTTGAGGTTACGCAACCAAAAAGCTTTTAATCCTTTTGTTCGACAATTTTGTATGGCCCACTCCATTTAGGAAACATTTTCTCTCCTTTCCTGCTGTCCCTCTTAGAATTCCTCATGAGAACATGAGAACAAATTCCTATATACATTAAAAAATTATATGTGCAGGTATATATATAATTATGTTAATTACGTGCAATCTAGCTAATCTGAACCAGGCTAATCCAACCCTCCCTATCTGAATTGAGATTAGCAATTATAATAGGCTTGCCAGTTTCAAGTAGTTCTATAAAATAGTACTCGACACAACCCAAGCAGTTGTTTGTGGTGTATACAAGTAAATTATATATTTCTATGGACTTAGATTTACAATACACTGTGCACTGTTTAAAACCCAGCCAACATTTAGTACACTGTACTTTAAGCTGGCCACCATTACTCAGAAGAAGCTAACTGAATATTTCCCTGTGTAGTTTATTGTAATACTCTGTGGTTACATGTGCACATGTAATGCTGTATAAGTTATTATAACTAAAGTATAAATTATATAATCCACCAATCCTAAAACCCCTAAGTACAGGGCTATTGGGATTAGCAAGGCTGCACTGTATTACCTTCTTTAACTTCCTCTTTGCATCATAATCCTTTTTGTACCTCGCTTGTGACAAAACAATTTCTGAAAAACACTTTCTTTCAACTTCATAATTGCTTGAACTTTAAGTCCAAATCCTTCGAAACCACACTCTTCCACTTCACCTTCCATTTTATCTTCCTTTTTTGTGCCATCTCTATCTCTACAGGTAGAGTTGCCGAAATACTCTGTAAATAAAATTGTCCATAAAAGCAGAATAAATCACAACAAACCTTTGGTAGCTACATCATCTCAAATGGTGTATAACCGGTAGACTTCTGCTTAGAAGTTCTGATAGCAAATAGAATAGGACCCAGGAATTTATCCCATTCAGAAAGCAACTTTGGATGGGGTGGTTAAATTTTTCCACTAGTCCATTTGTTTGTGGACGATAAGAAGACGTCATTCTCTGTTGGGTTCCAAGAAGTGTTTGTAATTGTGAATTAATCCCATTTACAAATTCTCGACCTTGATCTGAAATTAGTCTTGCAGCTCAGCCAAACCTACACAATTAATATTAATGAGGTCTTGTTTCATTGACTACTAACTAATTGCAAAATATTATTTATCAACATAAGGTTCGTTGAATATTTGTTTATAAATATTCAGTAAACATTTATTGTGGTTGTATATATGCAGCTAACCTACACACATTTACTACAGATACTTGTGTCTACAACATAACAAGCAACTGCATTGGTGGTAGCTAAATAGTGGACAGGGAATTTCCATAGCAGCTGGAGAGAGATCTGCTAGAGTAGATGAGAGTGCACCTTCCAAAATAAATAACTCCCCTTGTATTTTTATTACATGAGAAGATAGAGCAACACTTACTACAGCACTATACCCTTGAATTGTAATGGCAGGTAAGTCACAGGGAAGTAGGATGGCTAATAGAAATGTGTTGAGACTGTAGCCAAATATTTTTGCGCCAATAAAAATTGATATTGTAAATTCCCAAAACTCTTGCCAAATCAGATTGCAGTGTCAAGATTCTGACAGCAGCTCACAACACCTATCTACAGTGCCAAGGTATTATTTTTTCAAT
This sequence comes from Cladorhizidae sp. MBARI D1340-BT2, assembly GCA_028752905.1. Lineage (NCBI taxonomy): Eukaryota > Metazoa > Porifera > Demospongiae > Poecilosclerida > Cladorhizidae > Cladorhizidae sp. MBARI D1340-BT2. The sequence continues at coordinate 23,156,386 of JAQNBH010000009.1, forward strand.
GCCCTGGCCCATATGAGATTAATCCTAACCCAAGCATATAGCATAACTATAAAAACCTTGTAATAAGTAAGAGTGTGTGTGAAACTATGTGTGTATATATATATATAGCTATATATGAAACCTTAAGATGATTTTATCGTGACAGTAACTTTCATACCTGCAAGTTGTTTTATATATAAATAATGCAACTCCTTCAGCACATTAGCTTGACAGTGCTTGAGCTTCTGACCAGTACTCCCTGATCGTGTGTTTGGACAGAAAGGAAAGCAATGCAATGCTGGGGTGGGAAAAAGAGTAAGCAGAGATTCACAGTAACCTTCATAGTGAGTGCAGTTGGTGAAAAGGAAACTCCCATTGCCATCTGGAAATATGAAAAACCTAGGTGTTTCTGAGGTTTTGATATATATGGTCTTCCTGTTAAGTACCACCAGAAAAAGGCATGGATGACGGGAGAAATGCAAAATTACAGCCATTAGATTTGTGGATCAAAATTTCTAATGTCAATACCATCGGCCATTATGTTTTAGCGAAGATTAATGCATGTAGCTGTGCAACAAAAGTAGTCAATGTCCTCACAGAAATTCGATGGGTAGCTCTAGCATGGAAAGAAGTAAAGATGGATGAAGTATTTTCGAAGTGGAGGTATTATTAGCACTGATTTATCCCTGGCGAACAAGAATGAGTGAGCTGTGAGGTAAAAAGCAAAACAGTTTTTAGTTTGTTGACCTGTTAAGGGACCACAACTGGGCAGCTTAAGTGAAGAGGACGACCCATTTCATGATCTCAATACAGCCCATGAAATACTAGCATTGATTTCTAAGACAGTGGGAAGTGCTGACAGTTGTTCAGCTGAGGAGTATATGAATGGAGACAACGGCCTCCCTGTTTGTGCTGACATGGCACATGAGAAGAAAACTTCTTAGAAAGAAGCACTTGAGTCACTGAAAGGTGTTACAGATTTTCTAGAGAGCCGTGGATGCCTTGATGACGCTCCTTGTGCAAGTTCATTAGTTGATAAAGTTGCTTCTAGGCACACTGTCCGTGTCACACAAACTACCATACATGAATACAAAATAAACTGAAAATGTACAATGTTTTACACTGGTGTCTGCATGACCTACAAAACTGAGATAATGATGCTGGTGTCTGCATGACCTACAACAGAGAGAATAAGGTTAATAAAGAAGCCTCCCAATAAAGGACAACCTCTGAATAATGGACAAAGAGGTATGTCCCAACTTATCCACTATTTGGAGGTTCCACTGTACACACTTCAATCTGGTGAAGAATTCCATGCCCACATTTCTTTGTAGATACAGACAAATTTGTCTGCAATTTATTTCAATCTCATGAATTTGCCTAACCCTACGCTAGGTGAGGAAACATTTCTCGGATAGAGCTAGGGCTAGGGAAAAATCCACGAGATTGCAGAGAAATGCATCTTCATCTAGAATAAAGCTAGGGGCAAATTTATGAAGTTGAAATTAATCACAGAAAAATGTGTCTTCATTTAGGATAGGAAAGGACTAAGGCCCAATTAGTGTCGTTAAAATAGAATGCAGAAAATGTCTCAAGTGACTTACTAGCTATCTGTTTACTTTACCTTTACTGGGATACAAAATACAATATTGAAACTTTAAAGCCTCTTTCTTTCACCCAAAATATGAATTTAGGATCACCCCCTCCATCTCCCCCTTTAGAATGTTCACAATAACTTCTCCCTTCACTCTTGTAATTGTTTTACTTACAGGGTTCTTTCCAGAGAGAAACTGTTCTTGAATGTTCATCTTCCATTTTCTCTCCTGCCTCCATTTCTTTTCATATGGAACTGGGAATCCTGCACATAGAACTGGTTATATGCACTGGTTATAAACCTAACATCATGCACACAAACTTAGAATCCTAGGAATGTCAATCCTAGGATTGAATAAATTCTGGGTTTGCCCATTTATATAGATATTAGCAGGATTTCCGGCATTGCCCAATTTCTCTTACCCCTTCTCGGTTTATATATAAGCCAAGGTGGGTGACCTGTTCATATATTTTGCAGGCAAAAAAAGAGTATGACTTAAGTATTGTCACAGATTTCAAAAGGCAAAATCTAGCCATAAAGGTACTGGGCACATGCCCCCAAAATGGACATTAAATGAGCATTTCCTCCATTACCAAAAGCAAGAACCACCTGTAAAGGTACTTGTTATCTTCTACCTGGTATCTGGTGTATTCAGAAAAAATTGAGAGAAATCCAACTTCAGGGTGGCCAAAATACTGCAAAAAGGTTCAAATATGAGCTACTTCCACCATTAAAAAATGTAAATCAAGAAATTGGTTGCCAAGCCTTCTTTGGTAGGTCTTTAAACATCACACAAAGTTTTGTACAATCTATATATATATACCTATCGCTGTTAGGACAAAAAAGTGAAAAACGCAAGTATTAATAATAAATCATATAGTGTTTCAAAAGCTAATCTTTCTGGATGTCACACCAATTTGAAAACATAATAGCAGGGTTACTCAGTGTTTCCCGAGGGAGAAAAGGGGAAGTGATGCAAGTAAGGATCATAGTTCATTGAAAAATTAAAGGTATCTGATATGAACTCTGTACAGACAGGCTGTTGAAAATGCCTATATACAAAACTGTAAAAATGAGCTATCTTCTTTGTAACACATTACTTTTCCTCACATGAAGCAGGACCTAAGACTCCAGTAGCTGTTCTCCCCATCAAGCAAGGTCTAGTAGGACAGTAACTGTGCTTCCCATGAAACAGGGCCTAGGCACCTAGTAGCTGCGATCCCCACAAGGCAGAGCCTAGAAATTCAGTAGCCTGGATCTCCATGAAATACAGCCTGGGCATCTAGTATTAAACTGTGCTCCCCATGAAGATGGGCCTAGGAAACAATGGCTTTGTTACAAAGATGCACCGTAATATATACTATTTTCTCTTTTCTGGCTGTGTGCTGATCGCCATCCTAGTTTGCTGTTGTAGCCTTACCTTACTTATCAAGGATTTCGCAACAAATATTTTTCTTCTCCTTTTCTTTCTGGAGCAGGTTCTCCGGAGCGCCGCTATGCCATGGCTAAACTACACAATTTTTACAATAACCTACTCAATCATTGTACTCTCTCGACGTTTCGACTAGATGCTCTAGCATTCACTGGGTAAGGGTAATGACTTAGATAATCTTAGACAGATCATAGAAAGTAGTAATAAGTGTGTTCAATGTGTAGCCAAGCTTCTTTACAACTGAAGGGAAAAAATTTCCTGTAGGGCAGGCATGGTGTGTCATATTTTTACTGTTTGTTCAAATTGTGGTAACACTAAGGACATCTCAAACCCTGTATCTGTAGAAGCCCATACTTTGTACAGCCAGTCAGTACTGGGTGCTTGCATTGCTGGAATTAGGTATTCTGGTCTGGATGACATCACTGCAGTCATGGATATGTTGTCCCCTCTTTTAGTTTCATCTTTTTTGCTTTTTTGGGGAATATTTACTAAGACAATAGGGAGTGACCCAAATGCAGCCACACAAATTATTATGTTGGATGCCGCTCATAGAGTCCGCTGGGATAATGTATACTCCAATAAATTTGGTGTTTCCAATGGGGTAAGGCAAGGTGGAGTTCTCTCCTGTTCTTTTTTCCATTTATCTTGATACTCTCTTGCTCACTCTTAAAAATTCTGGTGTAGGTTGTTACTGGGGTGGAGAATTTGCTGGTAGTCTTGCATACGCTGACGACATAGTCCTATTGGCACCTTCACTCTCTGCATTAAGACTGATGCTTAAGGAATGTGAACTATATGCCTCCTCTCATGGTCTCAATTTAACCCATCAAAGACTCAGTTTATACAGTTTTTTCATCACTCTAACTTGAAAACGGACACATCTATCGTCATCGCTTACTTCTTTAAACTGAAGTAACACACCTTGGACATATACTGACGTATACCTTTGTGATGATAAGGAATTCTATCAAAAGGTAGAGATATGGTTAGAAAAGCAAATGTTCCTTCCCTAACCTCTCTCCTATTGTCCTAACATACCTCTTTCGTTCCTTCTGCTTGTCACTGTATGGAAGTGCTCTCTGGATACTGCATTGAATGGACTGGAAATAGCCTTTAATAAGATTTTAAGAAGAATATGGAAATTGCCTTACAACTCACACACAAGAATTGTTCATCGTACTGCAAATTTAGACAGTTTATTCAACACAACCTTGAAACGCTCTTCCCTCTTTTCTCCTCCTCACAGAAATGTCCATCAAATTTAGTTAAGTATGTATTATATAAATCTGCTAATTCTTGTTTTACATTTCTATGTTATAATTTAAAATAATATGGTTCACATTTCTGTAAGTATTACTCCATTTGAGATAACTTTTGTTCCAAAGTCATTAGAGATATTAGATCTGCACAATCATCCTTAACACTCTCAATGAACCTAATAGATTCAGTTGTAATTTCCTTGTCCACTTGTACCACCTAATCTCATCTTCATACTTATGTACACTCTATATACTCATACACCTATCCTGGTGTGATATATAAATGAATTTTCCAACCTAGGAGAATCCCCCGACATGTCGGGGGAAGTTATCAAGGCCAGAAGAAATTACCTGTGGTGGATACATCACAACCCTTTGAAGGGATTGTGTGAACCACTTGAATATAACAAACGCATCACATAGCCAGATATCATTGGAGAGTAGAGCTGTATGCAATATCCATATATGGTCATAAGGACTTGGGAGTTTGCTGCTACAAAAGGAGCAAGATCCCAGTCCTCAGTCTCTCGGGAGTATGTAGGTGAAATCAATGAGAATATTATCTTTAAATGCTTCAACTCGATGTTTCTTAGCAGAGTTACTTAACCCACAGTAACAGACTATAATTTAATCTCCTACAATAAGTTCAGGAGTTCCTGAGAAATAAGCGATCATACAAAACTCATATAGCCTCATGTATTAAAATATATTTTATACAATATATACCATGTGTACTGCGCACTAAGATAGCCATGACTGGGGCTCAGTGATTAGCCTAAAGTATTTGTTGTTTATAGGAATATCTAGTAGTAATTCTACATGTAAAGCAGGTCTTAGCTATTCAATCCATTTTCTATTTCAAGCTCATTCAGAGCGCTGTCTTTCCAAAGATCAGCTGCTACCGAGAATCCATGTCTCCAGCCATTATCATGGCAAAATTCTTTACAAGTTGTGGTTGATGGGTTTCACATGTCCCTTGTGGTGTGCTATTTGACCAACAGGTGTGCTGATTCAGAAACTATTTGACCAACAGGTGTGCTGATTCAGAAACTATTTGACCAACAGGTGTGCTGATTCAGAAACTATTTGACCAACAGAAGTCATTTTGTGGAAGTTGAAGGAGTCCAGTGCAAGATGCCTCATGTTAGATCAGGTATTCCTCAGGGAAGCATCCTTGGCTACTGTTCATAATATATGTTAATGACATTCCATTGCTCAGCTCCTACTCCTCTGTTTATCTCTATGCAGATGATACAAAGTTGATCAAACCAATAAATTCATTGGAGGAGTGTTGCCATTTACAAGAGGATCTTGACTGATTGTATGCCAACATTGGAAACTAACCATCGACTTGTCCAAGTACTGCATACTGCATACTTCCCATTTGGGCTCATCTTCATCCTACACCATTGGAGGTGAAACTATTGAGACAATCTCACAACAAATGGACTTAGTTAGAGGGGGCTTAATTTTTTAATATCATTTATAAATGTTGTTGTAAGCCATTTCCAAAGTTTTAGAGGCATTGTGGAGCATCCATTTCAAAGTTATGGTGCTTTTTGTCCATGCAATTTCATTATCTCGATTCAAAATTGGAAGAGACGCGCACAGAGAAGGCTTATGGGAAAGGTAAGTTTTTCGGCACCATAAAATGGCTACCGCTTATACCTGCCGCAGAGTCTCCTATCATCTGTCTCACGACGTGCTAGCTGCAATATCTGTGGTTCGCCTATGACTGTCAGAGAAGACCTGAAGTTGAGGAAGGGTCTATGCACTCTCTCTGTCCTGTACCAATTCGTTGTGTGCAGGCAGTGATAATGTTTTTTTGCGACCGTTCCAAGAATTCCAAGGCTTTCAACTCTAGGTTTCTCGTAGCAGGGAGGATGTGTGGCAGAGGGCGTGCTGGGCTGGAAACCATTCCGCTTTTTAGGCTTGCCTCCCCCATTAGCCAACGCACCCTTCTCTGACCTCAACAACTCTCTCCAGGAGACGGTTAGAGCAATCCAGCATGGATAGCCGGCAGACCGTCTCTACCCAACTCCACTTGTTGCAGGGCACCGAGCCAAAGGATGTTGTTGACGTGACTGTGACATGTGACGGTACTTGGTCACATATGGTGTTGTGGTAGTGATGTCGTGGGACTCCGGCCAGGTCCTTGATGAGGTGGTACTGAGCAAGAGATGCAATCTCTGCAAGAAGAAAGAGAGCACAATGGGTGAGCGGGACTTCCTTGACTGGTACGTGGCACACAAGGACTCCTGCAATTCCAACTTCTATGGCTCGTCTCCAGCGATGGAGGCCAAGGGCACATCCAGGCTCTTTTCTCGCTCAGTTGAACGTCTCGAGTTGAGATACAACAGAGTAATCTGTGACGGGGATGCCAAGTCAGTGGCGGTGAACCGCGAGCAACCCTATGGGAGTGATGTCGTGATTGAGGTAATTTACAAAATTACATTTGTGATGATTTTCATATTTGTTTTTTTATTATTGTGTTTCAGAAGTTGGAGTGCGTGGACCATCCAGAAGCGACTCGGAAAGAGGTTGTGAGACCTCAAGAAGAGGACCTTCAAGGACGACACGGGCCGTGTGCTCAACTTGTGGTGGGGTGGGAAGAATCATTTGACAGATTGTACATCAAAAGTATTATGGCGGAGCCATCCGTGAGAACCCCCACAATGTGGTAGGAATGCGTAAGGCCATCTGGGCTGTATTCTACCACAGCACTGCCACCGACTACTGCCACGATCACTCCTATTATTCCACTGGAGAATACTCTTGGTGTAAGTTCAATAAGGCTGTTGCTAAGGAGCAGCTACCACTGCCACACAAACGACCAACCATCCCGGTTGACCTGGCTCTGTACGTGAAGTCAGTGTTTGAGGACCTCTCCCAAACTCAACTGCTGGAGAAGTGCATCGATGGCGCCACACAAAACCAGAATGAGTCCTTCAATAATATCCTTTGGTCTCGTTGTCCCAAGACGGGATTTTGCTCGCTAGTGACAGTGGAGGCTGCATTGGGTCTGGCTATTCTCACCTACAACCATGGATTTGTAGGCCTCTCGCCCATGTTGGAGAAGTTGTTGGGTTCCCCTCCAGTTGCCTTCACCTTGAAGTTCTTAGCATCTCAGGATACTAAGAGGGCAACGCTCAAGGCAGAAACCACGAGCAGGAGACAGGCCCTGAGATCGACAAACCTGTCGTTGGAGGAGGAGTGTATCACAGATGAAGGAGTGATGTACGAGGCAGGTGGCTTTTAATCCCTCCCTACTTATTATTTTTTACTTTATTTTGGTGGATTTTATTCTTTTTATTTGTCCCTTGATTTGATTTCCACAACCGGCTTCCACCGGGTGCCCGCCACACTGGGTTGCCACCTATTCTTTTACAAAAATAAAAAACTATGCACATTATACGAAGACGCTCTTTTACTTCATTGAGGGACATGTTCAGCTGTAAAGGGAAGTTCCACATGCATACATCTCTAATATCAAGTTTTATCATATCATATATATATTTTTTTCTTTCTTACATGTAATACAGGCATAGAAAACTAAAGACAGTTGTGGAGTACAAAAACAGATCAAGAGAGGCATGGAAGTCCAAGAACAGATCAAGAAACTTCAAAAATAAGAACACATTTTGCCATTTCAACCCAAACATTTCACTTTGACTGCATATTTCTACAAATCATGAAAAATCAGCGTTTGGCGAACATAACTTTGTCACAGTTAAACCCAAAATATATTTGTTGGTGTCATTTGAAAGCCCTTTGTGTGTTCTGTGATTTGAGTGAATCAGACTTCTTTTTAAAAATAGCATTGCCAAGTTATGGTCATTAGAAGAGATGATCTTTTGGGTTTAATGAAGTTTCACTCAAATTACAGCCAAGTGTTTCAGGAAGCTACAAAACAAATTTGAGCTCAAGATCTTCAAGTGGTGGTGAGTTAGGTCTGCCAAACGCTTGAGTCGTAGGGGCCTTGGTCTGTCACTTGTATCTTCTAATAAAATGGGTATAGTGGCTACCAGCATGAACGTCCCCAAATTGAAATGTAAATAACTTTTGTTGTTGAAAATATCATGAAAATAATATTAATTTTGGAATCTACATGAAAAACTGCTCTACATACTAATTTTCCAGATCTTGAAAGTCTAATATAACAATTGACCAATCAAAGGGCTTATTATGACTCGTTGCCATGGAAACATATGACCGCATTGCGTAGACGCGTTCAGAGAGTTTGCGAGTTCATTTCTTGCGAAGTCTGTTTATTGTCAGCTCTTTCTTTTGTCATAAGAACGTTCCACGGATGTCTGCTAAGAAGCCTTGGTCCTTGGTCCAAAAAAAGTCTGATTGCTAGCAAGCTTTCGGATGCTAGAGCTAAGAAAGTTAAAATGCACAGTGTAGCGATCGCGATTAGCGAAGGTACTGGTCCATCTTCTACTTCTCAACAGCCAGGACCTACAAGTGTACCTGCTGTTCCAGAGACTCATTCTTCTCCATTAGATGGCGTTATGGAGAGCGAGTCTGACAGTATGCCAGAGCTCGAAGCCGAGGAAGATTTTGATGAAGAGCAGGCACAGACTATTTTTGATGACTTCATGGTGGCTCTTCCTTCGTACTATCGCAGGATGTTCGCTGTTTTGCTTATGGAGAGCTTTAAGAAGAGGCAAAACATGTTTAAGGATGCTGCTCTGGAAGCTGGCTCCATTGTTGGTTGGAACGAGAAGACGTTGAAGAAGCACAGGAATGACTTCTTTGACAGCGATGGAGAACTCGGTTCCACCAAACAGGGGATGTATAAAAGGACAACCGTCTATCAGAATGAGGAGGTTAGCTTGTGTGGTAATAATATTATTGATCTCACTATATATATATTTATCTTTACAGATGAATCACACAGCAGCTGAGTGGGTCCGGAAGAATGCCTTCTCTCGTGGACAACATGACGGTCAAATGTTCTGTGCTTGGGTGAATGAGGATCTTCTACCATCAAGTCACTTGCCACCAAACTTCTCCAGGAGAATTTCCTTGCGAACTTCCATGCGCTGGCTCCACCATCTAGGGTTTAAGCCTGTCAGCCACAAAAAGGGAGTCTACATTGACGGGCATGAAAGGGAGGATGTTGTCATTAAACTGTACAAGTCGCACCGTCGGATATTCAATGAAAGTCTCTAACTTTTGCCCACCCTCCCTACTTTAATCATCTTTAATCATCTATAACTCTGTAAATATTAACTCAATCAAAATTCTGATCATAACATTTTGTAGAATTTTTTTTGGTGCATTTAACATGTATAGATATGGAATTTTAACATCAACTATAAATAGTACAGCAAATATGTGCAATGATTGTGCTTTTAACGATAAAAGCATGAAACTTTGTACAGTGCTAAAGCATTATATGAAAAGGATTTTTGGCTATAGGGACATCGCAGATATGTCCTGTGAGAAAAATGGCTACGGTTTTTTCAAAATGGCCGCAATAGTTATAATCGTCAATGCAATAATTACTATAGGAATATGATGTACTGATTATAAACTAACTGGGTCAAGCTAGAAAGTCATTATGAGATGGAAGAGAAGTTTAGTCAGTGCAATTGCCAAAAGTGATGTGCATGGTAGAGCAGCTTTCTTGCACTTGCAGCGACATCTGCAGCTCTTCTTGCAGTTACATTTTATCAGCTCCCTACAAGCTTGTGCAGCTTCTGGTAATATTGTCCAGTGTGCTTCCCAGCCTTCGTCGGTCTTCTTCCATCCCCATTCCCCAATGAATCCCCAATGAATCCCCACCATACCCATTAATGGGTATGGTCTAAAGCAAAGAACCATGGAACAATCTTTGTCAGGGACTCTATGTAGAGTTGACCTCTCGTATGGCTCTCACATAGATCATCAAAGCCAGTTCCAGCTGCAGAATAATGCGCCAGAATTTGAAATGGGGGCATGCAGCAGCCCTATCCATGCACCACTCTTCCATTGACATCACCTCACCTTCAGCTTCTTCTCTGTACTTAGCATATGCCTTCTGCAGGAGTAGATAGAGACTACTGGCTGTGACCTGATGGGCCCGTCGGGTATGTGTCACATGCGCTGCTTTCAAGAATGAATTTGCTGTTCCAGGTCCTGAAACACCGGCCTGAGTGACTGCTCCTGTCCACCCACTGTCTTCCAAAAGATCTCCAAGTACCTTGAGAGTTGCCATCTCAATATGTAGTCCACCAAACATGATTACAAATTGTTTTTCACCGTGACTTTCGGGCCAGGTCCACTGAATCTGCTTTGCAAGCGAATACAGTGGCTGGAACTGGAACCTGACCTGGATTCATGACATCAACTGCTGTCTTCACAATGTTCATGGAGAGACGGATCATGGCTACTGACTTACCTTGGTCATGGAAGAGAGGTAACATGGAAATGAGAGCCACTTCACTGTCATCAGGCGGTGCTACTTGCTGACTAGCATGATAAGCAGCCCAGGATATCATCTGATCCTCAGACAAGACATCCATGTCTATGTCAAGAACCTGTTTCAAATGCTCCAGCCATCTGCAATATATAAAGCTAATAAATTTATCCATCAAAGAGTGAACCATAAACCAACCTATATTCCTCTTCCACTGCCTGTGATATGATCTGACAGTCAGCTTTGTTTGGGCCTGTTAGCTGTGGTACAGGTGGATCTTGTTTGATGAGAGTAGCAGGAGGGATGCTGGTATAGGTCTCGGGCAGGCATGCAATTGGCCCCTTGGTAGCAGTATCACTGTGAGTCACAACAAGTTGAGGAACTCCACTGTTGTCTTTGTTTGGATGCTGAAACAAAGACTGTGCAGTTCCATGGAATGCATCTTGAGCAGAAGTGGAGCTGGGGTTGTGATCTATGTTGTCAACTGCAGCAGTTGTGAAGAGGCCACATTTAAGCTCAGGAGGACAGACAGCATTTGCTACATGGTAGTGATGACATATCTTGTTGCCTAGCTCAGTTGAAATATCCAACACACGGCTGTATGAGATACTCAAACCCAGCTGGTACATAATATCCACTAGTTCACGCTTGCGAGTCTTGGTGTGAAGCATCACACCTAGATAGATTGGCAAGGGAGTTTCTCTTTCCTGGCTATGTTTGACCGTACTTGAAGCACGATTCTTCCGGGATCGCACCAAACTGTTGTGCATCAGCAACTGTGAAATGGTCAGAACTGGCTGGGACAATGTGGTTGAACTTGACTGTACTTCAATGTTAGGTCCACACAAAACCATAGCAACTAGAGACAAGAGAGAGGTTGGGACGGATTTTTCCTGGCATTTCATTTCAAACAAACAATTGAATTGGTTTTTCAACTTGAACATCTCTCTTCTTACTATCTTAGCAGCCCTGGCAAGATGAAAGGCATCATTGTCAGCATCATGCTCACAAGCCTTCCTCAGTACAGATCCAATATCTTTGTTAGAAATGAGGACTACTTCTCATCCTTGCTTGTGAGCTTCCATGTGAGGAAAATATCCCAGTAGTCTGTCTTTGAGCTTGGTGGAGTGAATGCGTCCATTACATCAGTTCCAAGCCTTGTGCTGTATAGAGGTTCACCAGATCTTTGAGTTTGAAGACAGGTGCAATAAGATCATCCATGCAAGTATCTTCAATGTACGACACCAGTTCAGCAAATGCTATACCATGGTTCACATCATCAGCATCAAAATTATGACATTTTTTTGTTTCGGAATCCCTTGCTCTGTTGTACAATGATGCCAGACACTGTACACATGATACTGGGCATCTTGTGCAATCAGGTCACCTGAGCTCAGTTTGGCAAGCAGTTGCTCGTCCTGTAGTTTGATGGCACATTGTCTCACCTTGATATCTACTCCAAAAGTTGATGCTTTGCTTAAGGATCTTCCAGCAGGTGCAGGTGCAGGCTTACTGCAAAAGAAACATGTCTCAATGGACGTACGCAAATCTTCTGAACACCTACGACTAAATCTCATACAGGCTTCCGCATCACCATCATCATCATCTACTAGTCTCTTTCTCTTCTCTGCTCGTCGTAGCTATTGTACCGAAGTCTACACGAATCATGCCACCTGGCCAAGTGCTTCTTTAGTGTAGCCTCAACGCCCTCACCATCATCAAGCCGTGACAAATTTAAGGTCTTTGGCAAGCAACCTATGGCACTAAAACCCTTCAGAAGATCTGCAATTGTTGAGTAGTCTACCCCTTGTGTGCCACAACGGGACTCTGCTGGACACTGAAGAGCCTCTGTTGAATCTTCCTGGCACAGAATGCACTTGCTCCAGTCAGTTACCAGAACTTGCGCTGATGCCTGAGACCTAAGAGGATCCACCACTTTGTAGATCTTTGCCATTACCACTCTAAGAGAAGGTAAGTATGGAGTAGCTATTGGGTTTACTTCTATTAACTATGTATATATACTTAGCTTCAAAGAGGCCTTTCTCTTGCTGTAGCTACTCCAGCAGTCTCAGGTGGCAGAATCACATGACTGTAGTCTCAGGAGTGTTGATGTTCTTACTAATTGTACTTCATGTAGATGAAAATTATGCCTCATGTAGGTAAAAATTAAGTCTAGGCCACAAGATTGTACCTTCTATTTACATGTGCCATACATTTTGTGCAATGGAGTCTGTTTCAAGAAACGATACTGAAGGTTCACTCTATCGTTGGCGGCCATTTTGAAAATCGCGCTGCCATTTTTGTTGTGGGTCAAATTAGCGATGTCCCTATAGCCAATAATGTTTTAAAAGTTATACTCTGACTGTGCACAAAGTTTCATACTTTTATCGTAAAAGGCACAATTCATCTAAATATTGCACATATGCTGTACTAAAAGGCAGATTGTCTATTAGAAGTGGGAAGTGTCAATTTTCTTGAACTGTTCATTATCTCATTAAAAAAAAAAATATCAAGATTTCACTCATTACACTTTGTCAACACTTGTGAGTGTTGACTATGTGGGAAGTATGGGGAATTTCCCACCTATAGCCTCCTCTGAATGTCTAAAAGAGTGATTTAGAGGTATACCCCGCAAACATTTTGTATTTCCTTGTGGTTAATACTATACAGAAAAATATTGCATGACTGTATGTACCAAGGTTTGCTCTATCTGCTGACCAAATTTCAGAGTGTTTATACATTCCTATATGGACTTATGCACCATTATTTTAAAAATGCATTTGGGGACGTATATGCTGGCAAGCACTATACCATTGGAAAGAAGACAGAACAAGCAACACTTTGATAACAAAATTATCTGCATAGTAGAAAGACAAAAAAAGTTATGGCAATTACAAAGAGGACAAACGTTTGGAGCTCCCCCCCTTATTAACACTTTGTAGTCTGGAGATATATATGTGGAGGTTTCAGGCATTCAGGTTTTGAGGTCCCTTCACTTTAGGTCTAGTAACTTGCCTATAGTTATACCTATGAAAAATATTTTAGTATCAAAAGAGAGCACACAGAGAGACCTATCTTTTGAGCTATATCATAGCAACTTCCCATGGTCAGCTCACAATGTGTGAAAGCATATTATCAGCACAGCTTAGTTTAGTGTGTTGTCCCACTATGGAACTCAATAGCTCCTATAAACCTCTATTCTTCTATGAAGTCAATTAAAAGAAACCTATTTAGCAAGTTTTTGGAACATTTTTTAAGACCCATTGCCCTTGCTAATTTGTTGTTGTGTCCTTGTTCCCACTGCCACTTATTTGCTTTAAGCACACCAGCTATTGGTGCTTGATCCGCAACCTCCCACACTTCTTCAATCCATCATGTTACTTAAGTTATGCTATTACCCATAAACCATTTAATATCTTAACACATATACAATTATGCACGCACATTTTTTTGGACTTATGTAGTTCCAATTACACGAGGCGTAGTAAAAGAAGGGTCAACCACACTATCGCGCGCACCACAATTCAATTCGCTCACAGCTCCCTAACTTCAGGCATCTCATTGCAAATTCGTATTTGATCCTGGTACCGCGGAATTAAAATAATAATAATAACACTCGTGCAGAAGATGAGATTCGGGAAGGTCCTCTTCTATTCTGTGAAGCACTGCAATCTTAACAGTTAGGCGAACTTCGCATCTCTCTCTCTCACTCGCTCTCCACCACACTTAGTCCGCCACTCATTCCTTTTTACTGCTCAAGGTTAACCGATTAAACGCCGTAAGCGCCATATGGCGCGAGACCTTACATCCGTCGCCACACAAAAATATATAAAATGAACCGTTACGAGCTAACAGCCCCGGTTGGGTTCTGCACATGCCTAGTAGACTAGAGAACGTCACAAAAATGATTATTTCCGGTTGATGCATCGTGCAACAAAAATCCTGCGGTTGAACGCCATTTTTGTTGGTCGAGCTTTTTTTTTTAAACTGCTCAAAGATGCTCTCCTGTGAGGACGTTATTTCTCAACTTTTAGCCGACGATTCTGGCGATTCTGGGTCAGATTCATTTGGGGAAGAAGGTGAAGACATCTATGCATACCGAGGAAACACTCTGGATCCAGTTGCTCTAAGAGAAGAGGCGTGCTTGGATGGACTTCTCGATTGTAAGTTTCTTCTAACCTTAGCGCTTCATAGCCTTTGTTTACCATAGTCAACTGAGAGTGTACTATTGCCAAATACTAGCTTATTCTGTTGGTATTCCAAATTCAGACAGGATAGTTATAGAAAAAAAGTTATAGCTAAGAGTGTAGGTTGGAGTTGTTGAGTTGTTGATTTTCATTTGAATTTGAATTTACAAATGTTGACCACAAACTTGATATATATATCTTGTTTTTCCCACCCTCCCCACTACTTTTCCTACAGCATCAGATGATGAGAGTGGAGATGAGGCATCTATGACTCCTTTTGTTACATTGGAGGATGAGGAAGCCTTGCCTGAAGTCTCTACAGGGCGTAGGAACACGACTGGTGCTGGAGTTGTGCGAGGGAGAGGTGGGCGAGGGAGTACTGGCCGAGGGAGAGGCGGGCGAGGGAGTACTGGCCAAGGGGGAAGCAGCTCAAGTGGTAGTGGAGTCGTAAGTGTTGCTAGTGGTCCTCCAAAAGGTACTGGTAGTAGGCGGGCCAGAGGTTATAGGCGTGTGCGAGCATCTGGCACTGGTTCTGTCCGAGCATCTGGCACTGGTTCTGTCCGAGCATCTGGCACTGGTTCTGCCCAAGCATCTGGCACTGGTTCTAGGCTAACTGAGGTCACAGGTAAGTGGGAAATAAAGGAGCCAACTCCTTTGAAATTGGACTATACAGCAACAGCTGGTCCAACTTCTTCATTGCTTGGTGCATCAAGTACATTTTTAGATGCATTTTACCTTTTTTTTACTCTTGAAGTGTGGGAACTCCTAGTAGCAGAGACGAACAGTTACGTTTCTAGGATGGCTAGTCTCTCCAGGCCATGGGTAGATACTAATATAGAGGAAATGAAAGCTTTTGTAGGAATGTTGATAATAATGGGAGTTTCCACACTTCCATACTTAGAATTGTACTGGTCCACTAATCACTCGGATTTGTCTGGATCTTTGGTTCGTAAAGTAATGCCTAGGACTCGGTTTTTGGAGCTAATGCGTTATGTACATGTAAATTCTATTGATGGTTTGTTGGTTACAAAGGGTAACCTGAATTATGATCGGCTTTATAAGGTAAGGAAGTTATTAGATTTGATTACTCCTAAGTTTGAGAGTGAATATACTTTGCATCAAGAGCTTAGTATTGATGAAGCTATGATTCCCTTTCAAGGTAGGCTTGGCTTCAAACAGTATATGAAGGACAAACCAATAAAATGGGGGATAAAAGTGTTTGTCCTTTGTGATGCTAGGAATGGGTACATTTATCGGTTGCAGATTTATACAGGTAAGAACGTGGAAGTAGCTGATAAAACTGTTTTGTGTAGTAGAGTTGTTTTAGATTTGTTAGAAGGATTAGAACATAAGAACTTCCATGTGTACATGGACAATTATTATACTAGTCCTAATTTATTTCAAACGCTTACAAGTAAAGGCTTTGGTGCATGTGGTACAGCTAGGTATACTAGGAGGAACTTTCCTCCAGATTTAGTAACAAAAGCTTCGATTAGAAATAGAGGTTATTATGATTATAGGTCTAATGGTGCACTCCTGGCTTTAGTTTGGGTAGATAAACGGTCAATCTACATGATAACTAATATACATCCCGCGGAAAATAATTTAGTACCTCCTACTGTAAAAAGGCGAATTGATGGTTCTAGAGAGGATCTGCCATGTCCCCCATGTTTGCCTGATTATCAGTCATTCATGAGAGGTGTGGACAGAGCAGATCAGAGAATAGGCTACTATAATTTGGGTAGAAAGTCTAGGAGATGGTGGAAAAGGGTTTTTTCGTATTTGATAGAAGCTTGTTTATTGAATTCATTTATTTTGTTTTCTTCTGTCCGAGCTCCAATATCAGTAAGGAAGGGTAATTATCTAGAAGCTAGGATTGTTCTAGCTAAATCTTTGATTGGTTCTTTCTCTTCTCGGCAGCGTGCAGGTCAACGTTGTAGTCAGGCAAATAGTCAGCTAGATCGCCTCAATTTAAAACTAGGTCATTTCCCACAGTGCTGTGCAAAGAAGCGCTGTGTAGTTTGCATTTGTAAAGGTTACAGGCATGAGGCAAGGTCCCAGTGTTGTTTTTGTAAGGTTCCTTTGTGTGGTGGATCAACAGGCCGTGACTGTTTTCGTAAATACCATACCTTGGTGGACTATCAGTAATGTTTATGCACCCCCTGCTCCTTTCTGTGCTTCTCTCTTGTTCCCTGCTCCTTCGTCTACTTCTCTCTTGTTCCCTGCCCCTTCGTCTACTTCTCTCGTTCCCTGTCCCTTCGTCTACTTCTCTCGTCTCTCCAGTATTCAAGTGTTATTCTTATCCTGGTATCTCATGTTTGTGTAGAATAAAAACATGGTGAAATATCATGCCGGAGACCAAGCAAGCTATACCCAAGACTGAGCAAGTTCTACTCTACCCGTGACAGCAAGACCGGAGCTCTACCCAAGACACTCCCTTACATAATTGTGTTTTATATTATGGTTTTATTCTAGTATGTGTTAGCATTTTCACTCTCTTATAATTTGTTTTTTGTATTATTATTTGTTAGCATTTTGATGGGGAAAACAACCCACTGGCTTTGCATATGGTAGAGGGTTTGTAAATAGATGCTCCATCTTGTGTTGGCATTATAATGTGTGTATAATAGTGTGAAAATATGAAAATATTCACCCCCAAGAAGATGACAAGGTTTTATAATGCTGGTTAGTTCTGCCCAGTTGGTAAGGAAGGCTCGATTTTTTTACAGGAAGTAGAGCTATCATGTGGCTTAAGGGGGGACATCTGCACTTTTTTATATTTTATTTTTTTACCTGTGGTTACAACTTTAGAGCTCAGTAGATTCTGCAAACTTCATGGTATGGACTTGATATATAGCTCAAAAGATAGGTCTCTCTGTGTGCTCTCTTTTGATACTAAAATATGTTTCATAGGTATAACTATAGGCAAGTTACTAGACCCTAAAGCGGAGGGACCACAAAAACCTGAATCGCTCCAACCTCCATAGAAACCACTCTGAGTTGCGAAGTGCAAAAAAATTAAAAATGGTACAAGTGGCTAGAGGAAGCTCTAGAGTACGCAATGAGTATATTGAGTAGGCGTGAAAAATTTATTACCTGGTCAAGCGCGCGGTTGGAAAATTGAAGGCGTTGACAAAGCGTCGCCTTGTCAACGCCTTCAATTTTCCAACCGCGCGCTTGACCAGGTAATAAATTTTTCACGCCTACTCAATATACTCATTGTGTACTCTAGAGCTTCCTCTAGCCACTTGTACCATTTTTAATTTTTTTGCACTTCGCTACTCAGAGTGGTTTCTATGGAGGTTGGAGCGATTCAGGTTTTTGTGGTCCCTCCGCTTTAGGGTCTAGTAACTTGCCTATAGTTATACCTATGAAACATATTTTAGTATCAAAAGAGAGCACACAGAGAGACCTATCTTTTGAGCTATATATCAAGTCCATACCATGAAGTTTGCAGAATCTACTGAGCTCTAAAGTTGTAACCACAGGTTAAAAAAATAAATAAATAAATGCACAGACGGTCCCCCTTAAGGGGGGCTAGGGGTACTTTAAAAAAAAAGTTAACCTCAAATACAACTGATCATAACTTTTTTGTTTCTACTCCTATGAACATAATTTTGCTATCAAAAGATAGCCCACTTGTCATGCTTTCAAATGATATGCATAATCATATACTTTCTATTGGTCCTCCTTCAAGGTAACTCAAGAAGCAAGCACCATTGAAGAAGATGCCGCCCACTACCCACCCTTACTAGTATTTTGTATTGGCTTGTAATTGCTTCAGTGGCTAGAGCATGCATAGTGCTACAAATTGAATGGTTTAGAATCTTTAAAAAAAAAATCCACTAGTTATGGCGAGTACAAATGTAAAATTTTACCTTAGATCATCATTAGAAATAACTTCTCAAAAGAGGCAATGATTTTTTTTTGAAACCATTCAATTTGTAGAGTAAAGACAGAGCTACATAATGGTATAAAATGTTAGACATAAAAAAATTATTCGAATGAGTTATTGTGGGCGGGAGGCAAGGAGTCAACATTTTTGACCAAAAAAAGTTATGGCAATGTAAACATTGAAGTTTGGGTTTGCACTGACAGGGGAGACAGCTGCATTCTCCCCCCCCCCCCCTTTTTAACTTGTGTTTACAACTTTAGAGCTCCGTAGATTCTGCAAACTTCATTGTATGGACTTGATATATAGCTCAAAAGATAGGTCTCTCTGTGTGCTCTCTTTTGATACTAAAATATGTTTCATAGGATAACTATAGGCAAGTTACTAGAGCCTAAAGAGGAGGCACCTCAAAAACCTGCATCCCAAAGTCCCCATCCAGAATAACTCCAGATTGCTAAGTGCAAAAAAATTGAAATTGGTGCGAGTGGCTAGAGGAAGCCCGCCTCTATGCAAACACCTTTTTGATTAGGCGTTTAAAAATTTATTACCTGGTCAGCGTGTGGGTGGAAAATTGAAGGTGTTGCTTTTACAACGCCTTCAATTTTCTACCCGCACGCTTGACCAGGTAATAAATTTTTAACGCCTAATCAAAAAGGTGATTGCATAGAGGCGGGCTTCCTCTAGCCACTCGTACCATTTTTATTTTTTTGGCACTTAGCAATCTGGAGTTATCTTGGCAGAGGTCGAGGCATTCTAGCTTTTGAGGTCGCTCCGCTTTAGAGTCTAGTAACTTGCCTATAGTTATACCTATGAAACATATTTTCGTATCAAAAGAGAGCACACAGAGAGACCTATCTTTTGAGCTATATATCAAGTCCATACCATGAAGTTTACAGAATCTATGGAGCTCTAAAGTGGTAACCATAAGAAAAAAAGGGGGGAAATGCCATTGTCCCCACTGAATTCAGGTAGGCTTCTTGATCGCCTTCCTGGGGGGATGGTGTGTGCAAAAGCCACTGTAAGTCCAGAATAGAGCATCCAAATCTTCTGTAACTTGGAATCCACCTTTCCAGTATGTTGAAGCATAGTTGGGCGAGATAAAAAAATAGTAATAAATTAAAAAAATTAAATTTAAATCCAACCCCTAGCACCCCCTTAATATGACCCAAGTTTCATGGGTGGAGTCCCTGCAGAACGGAAGATATAAAAAATAAGTAAAATACCTCGTTAATTCATGAATAATTTGCCCGCGGGTACTAGGAATACGGCGTGTAATCGGTTAAAGAAAAGTTATTGCAACTGACAGTTCGTTGAGAATGAAGGTAAGGGTGAGTATATAGCTTGGCAGGGCATGTAATATAAATACAAACATTGCCACACCCCATTTAAATAGTCTCACCATGTCTTTCTTTGCTCCATAAAAAAATAAAATAATAATAATAAATAATAATATATATATATATATATATGAACTCACAGTTGACAGTTGACATAATAACATTAAAATCACCTTCTCAATTATTCCTGATGAAGACTAGAGCATCTAGTCGAAACGTCGAGTGAATAAAATTTGAAGTTGATTATTGAGAAGGTGATTTACATATATATATATATATACTTATGACAACCGCATACGAGAGATAATTTAATTGAGGCACCTATATATTTGACCACCACATTAATTAAGTGGGTTACCTTCCAGCTAGCTAGTATATACCTTATTCAAGTCATTTCTAGCATGCTATATATATATATTATAATATATGGATACCTGCTTAACTTTTGTTGTTGAATGTTTTGATGATAATTCTTCCTTCTGTTAAACCTCTGCCATTTCAGCAACATGGTTAGAATGTACCCCAGCTAGCAAATAGTGTGGAGGTATTACACTATGCAAGCTCTATGGAAGCTAGTGTATTTTTTTGGCTTGTCAATATCAAAGATGGATGTTATTGACCCTAAAGAAATAGCTGATGGTTACAACTGCTGCTTTTAGTGACAGTGACCTCCTGTGAGCATAGGGGCCAATGTTGCCTAGCCTACAACTAGGGTATATAGAGCTGATCTCCATGGTAATTCAGACAGGAGATACACACATACTTACCTATGCTTTTTATAGTATTCAAGATACAGGGACTCCATGCACTGACTAATTGTTGTTCTGCCACTCTAGCGGTGCTCTTAGTTAGGTTGTTGTTGTTGTTTTTATTGCAGCTACAGAGAATGAAATCCAGGTATATCGCCTATATCATTATGAATGTAGCGATCTTATTTGGAATATTTCTTTTTGCAAGAATTCCTAACAACAAAGAGAGAGCCTACAGGGACAAAAAAGATGGTTTTATTCAACCAAAAAAGCTTAAGGGCTTTATTCAATCCAACAACGAAAAACCTGAGAAAAATATCGACAATCCTTTTTCTTACTTGTCCTCAGCACCTCTGTCTAAGGATGTCATCATTTATGGTGCATACTTTGATGAAAGACCACGAAATGGACACAGTAATGTCACTGTATTCTTGATAAGCATTAACAGAACTATATTTGATCATAATGGGATTTCTGAATGTGGAGTTGGCTCTGTCAAAACAAATAATTTTGATATCCATTTCGTCCAAGAAACGATTCTGATGCACAATTGGCTAGGCAATCTCAAGTTTCCTTTCGAACAAGTTGCACTTGATTGCTATGACTTGCCAGTACTAAATGGTAGTAGGGCATTTGTGGTTTATCAAAGTGGGGAAAATGTTGACACCGACAAGTTTGTGAGTGAATCTCAGACACCTCTGATGATTCCTGCTCCAAGGATCGAGCCATCCGGAGACCACAATCTATCAGTATTGACATGTACGAAAGCACACAACAGAGGCGTTTCGTGGCTACCAGAGTTTATCAGATACCAGAAGACTCTTGGTGTGGACCATGTACACCTGGCCATGATGAACACTTTCATCAAGGATGGTGGATTCCGAGATTACCTCATGTCAGATGAGTTTACACGCACTGCAATACAAGACGGCTACCTCTCCATCACTGTTTGGGATGAGTGGTACGATGATAACGAATTTTATGTCCACGGGAGCATTTTTCAGTATTTGGATTGCATGTATCATTTCAGAGGGACGTACGATTACATCTTCCCATTGGATAGTGATGATTTCTTCAATCCAAGTATACCCGGCAAGACAAAACTGAAAGACTACATTATCGACTACTGTTCTAAAGAACCATTCATTTCATGTGCATTCAAATGGTTGTTTTATTATCCTGGAGTGTGCGGAATGGCAGAAAAAGTAGGGGAAGATGGTAACGTCACCAAATGTTTAAAACCTCATAGGGGAGTAAATGTGCAGAATCATCTCAAGTCTGTGCATTCTATGAAGGCCATTGTGGATTTTTCATTTCATGATGCCACGTGCAAGAAATGTTTGCTGCCAGGATACGCAGTTAGAAGAATCAAACCAGACATTGCATACGTAGCTCACAATAGATTACATGTGAATATAAATCCTGCTAAGTTATGCTAGCATATAATTGTATTTTATTAACTGTTTGAATAATGATGATGAAAATGATAAACAGCAATAATGGTAGTCTCTCAATGAACTCTCAGGTGACATAAGAACACTAAAGAACACTACAATATCCTCAATAATCAACTTGACATTGAGCTTGATAGCCATGGAGCTTGATAGACATGAGCTTGATAGCCATGGAGCTTGATAGCCATGAGCTTGATAGCCATGGTGCTTGATAGCCATGGTGCTTGATAGCCATGGTGCTTGATGATAGCCATGGTGCTTGATAGCCATGGAGCTTGATAGCCATGGTGCTTGATAGCCATGAGCTTGATAGCCATGGTGCTTGATAGCCATGGTGCTTGATAGCCATGGTGCTTGATAGCCATGGTGCTTGATAGCCATGGTGCTTGATAGCCATGAGCTTTTGTTGTATTCTTTTTCCTGATTTTATTCCCTATGAGGATGGTGTCGTTTGCTCAACTAGGTTTAAACTTGGGCTGCATTTTGTCACATGCTGAAGCTGAAAATCAAATTTGATGAGAATGTTTCCTGGTATATTCTTGGCATGTACCTATATTTTTGAGTACTTGCAATGTGTGTGTGCATGTGTCTGTGATTTTGTCAGATAGGATGATGGAGTTGCCACTGTCTCGTGTGACACTTTTCATAATTTGATGTAGTTCATGTACATGGCCCGTGTGTTCTAGGCACACGACACCTCTGCTGGCAGTCTTTCTACAAGGCTTACGCACCAAATCTTTCAAGATTCACTATGGTATCTGGCATGAGAGCGTGAAATTGAGCCTGAACGTGTCTCGGCCCAAAGCATGGCAACCCTGGTGTTATATACAAAGATTTTTGTGGATTTACCCAGTCAGTATTTAAAAAAAACTGTGTGAATTTATTTGTGAGTGAGTGTGTCTTGTATTGGTTCTTACCTTTCACCCCATGTTATTGTTATAAACTGAGGGCTATGTGTCATGTTCTTTAGAAAAAACAGAAAACTTCATGTAACACCCTTAGTACTGTTTGCTATATACTGCCCCCATGTACTTTTATGAGAGACTTGCAAGAGCTAGCTGTACTTATTATGCAAAAAAAAAGCAAGCCACAAGAAATCCAATCTTTGAATATCTACATGCAGCTGTAATTTTCCATTTGGTATCCTCTGAATGAACTCTGAATGCACTATTGATCACTGAATGGATCATTCTGAATGCATTGTTGAATGCATCACTGTTCTCTGAATGCATCATTGATATCTGGATGCTTCGTTCTGAATGCGTTGTTGGTTGGTTTCTGAACACATTGTTTCTGAATGTATCGTTGGTTTCTGAATGGTTTCTGAATGCATCATTGGTTCCTGAACACATTGTTTCTGAATGTATCGTTGGTTTCTGAATGGTTTCTGAATGCATCATTGGTTCCTGAATGCATCGTTGGTTTCTGAATGCATAGTTTCTGAATGCATCGTTGGTTTCTGGATGCATTGTTTCTGAATGCATCGCTGGTTTCTGAATGGTTTCTGAATGCATCATTGCATTGCTACCTCTCCATCACTCTTTGGGACGAGTGGTACGATGATAACGAATTTTATGTCCACGGGAGCATTTTTCAGTATTTGGATTGCATGTATCATTTCAGAGGGACGTACGATTACATCTTCCCATTGGATAGTGATGATTTCTTCAATCCAAGTATACCCGGCAAGACAAAACTGAAAGACTACATTATCGACTACTGTTCTAAAGAACCATTCATTTCATGTGCATTCAAATGGTTGTTTTATTATCCTGGAGTGTGCGGAATGGCAGAAAAAGTAGGGGAAGATGGTAACGTCACCAAATGTTTAAAACCTCATAGGGGAGTAAATGTGCAGAATCATCTCAAGTCTGTGCATTCTATGAAGGCCATTGTGGATTTTTCATTTCATGATGCCACGTGCAAGAAATGTTTGCTGCCAGGATACGCAGTTAGAAGAATCGAACCAGACATTGCATACGTAGCTCACAATAGATTACATGTGAATATAAATCCTGCTAAGTTATGCTAGCATATAATTGTATTTTATTAACTGTTTGAATAATGATGATGAAAATGATAAACAGCAATAATGGTAGTCTCTCAATGAACTCTCAGGTGACATAAGAACACTAAAGAACACTACAATAACCTCAATAATCAACTTGACATTGAGCTTGATAGCCATGAAGCTTGATAGACATTAGCTTGATAGCCATGGAGTTTGATAGCCATGGTGCTTGATAGCCATGAGCTTGATAGCCTAGCCATGGTGCCATGGTGCTTGATAGCCATGGAGCTTGATAGCCATGGTGCTTGATAGCCATGGTGCTTGATAGCCATGGTGCTTGATAGCCATGGTGCTTGATAGCCATGGTGCTTGATAGCCATGGTGCTTGATAGCCATGAGCTTTTGTTGTATTCTTTTTCCCGATTTTATTCCCTATGAGGATGGTGTCGTTTGCTCAACTAGGTTTAAACTTGGCCTTTCTTGGGCTGCATTTTGTCACATGCTGAAGCTGAAAATCAAATTGGATGAGAATGTTTCCTGGTATATTCTTGGCATGTACCTATATTTTTGAGTACTTGCAATGTGTGTGTGCATGTGTCTGTGATTTTGTCAGATAGGATGATGGAGTTGCCACTGTCTCGTGTGACACTTTTCATAATTTGATGTAGTTCATGCACTGTTGGTTTCTGGATGCATTGTTTCTGAATGCATCGCTGGTTTCTGAATTGTTTCTAAATGCATCATTGGTTCCTGAATGTATCGTTGGTTTCTGGATGCATTGTTTCTGAATGCATCGCTGGTTTCTGAATGGTTTCTGAATGCATCATTGGTTCCTGAATGCATCGTTGGTTCCTGAATGCATTGTTTCTGAATGCATCATTGGTTTCTGAATGGTTTCTAAATGCATCATTGGTTCCTGAATGCATCGTTGGTTTCTGAATGCATTGTTTCTGAATGCATCGCTGGTTTCTGAATGGTTTCTGAATGCATCATTGGTTCCTGAATGCATCATTGGTTCCTGAAAGCATCGTTGGTTTCTGGATGCATTGTTTCTGAATGCATCGCTGGTTTCTGAATTGTTTCTAAATGCATCATTGGTTCCTGAATGTATCGTTGGTTTCTGGATGCATTGTTTCTGAATGCATCGCTGGTTTCTGAATGGTTTCTGAATGCATCATTGGTTCCTGAATGCATCGTTGGTTCCTGAATGCATTGTTTCTGAATGCATCATTGGTTTCTGAATGGTTTCTAAATGCATCATTGGTTCCTGAATGCATCGTTGGTTTCTGAATGCATTGTTTCTGAATGCATCGTTGGTTTCTGAATGGTTTCTAAATGCATCATTGGTTCCTGAATGCATTTGGTTTCTGAATTCAAGGAAGTAGCGTGAAGGTCAAATGGTGGTAAGGGTTATGGTGATGGATGCATCAGTTGCGAGGTAAGTGTAGGTAGAGTGTGTGTGCATGATTTAAAAAATTACTGTAGGCATCAAGAAGACTATGTGAGGTCAGCTCACAACAATAACAGACCACCACAAAGTTGGGGGAGGGGCACATCCCAAGACAATCAGGATGGCAGCCTGTTCTGGTGTGATCCACATGATAATTTATGGTAAAGGGTCAGTAGGTTAAAGGTATGGTGAGATGCCTGAAGGACCCTTGAACTGTGATTGTGGAGTGATGCAAACTGTAGCCCGTCTCTCACCTGCCCACTGTTTGTGTGGGTGGGAGTGAAAAATAATATTACCTTATTGCCAATCTTTGTATCCTTAATGCTTGAGAAGAGAGAGGGGATGCACACACATGATGAGGGCTTGGCTGGAATTAGAACTAGCATCGACTCAAATCAGCAGCCAAAATGTGGCCTTATTACTATACTTTAGCTCCATCTATATAGCAAGCACCTACACGTGCTTGGCGTCATCCACATCGAGATACTTCATTTGACTCAGGTAAAGCTTCTATACTTCATCTGCCCATGTTTCTACAAGGGAAAGAGCGCCACAAAAGTATGCCATTAATTAACTTTGAAGATTGCCTTCGAGATCTAGAACGACATTAAAGCGTGGCACACACCAAGCGCTTAAGATAGCTGTGAGAAATCTGTAGCTCATTTGCAGCTATAACTACTGCATTGTACTAGGCGTGATCCAATGAATAGATCAACTACTAACTTTCTAAGCTTAGGTTAGCTTGAGCCTTGTAACTTACTTTGTTGTACAGCTCTCGACTATAGAGTACTGCGAGAAAGCTCTAGTATGTGGACAGACATCCTACGTCCGCCCGGACGTTATTATTTAGAAAAAGCGTCCGGGGGACGTATATATAGATGACAAATGCGCGTTGGAAATGCGTCCTACCCTATCGAATAGCGTCCGCCCAGCAAGACTTTCATTTTCAGTGCCAATAGACTTTCATTTGCATCAGTGCATATAATATAATGTAACAAGTTTGATAGCAAATTGAATAGACTTTCATTTGCATCCATATAAGTGTAATAATATAATAACTTTGGATAGAAAGTTGATCCTCCTGGAGAACAAGTTTGATAGCAAGTTGCTTCAGGGAGCTACTGTAGGGAGCTGCTGCAAGCCTTACACATCCACTGTTCCTCAACAGGTGGTTGAGTTAGGCCTACACACTCCTGGATGCTAGCAGTCAATAGTTTTTAAACTGGCTTTGGTGTCGGCTGGAGCCAAAGCAGTTGGACAAAACCTCAATTTCAAAACCTCAATTTATACTATCATTTAAAATGTTTAATATATATTTAATCCAAAGGTTCTTAACTGCAGTATCTAATACAGTGCAGCAGGCATCGCTACTGCTAGTTGCCCTGTGTGTGTGTGTGTGTGTGTGTGTGTGTGTGTTTGTGTGTGTGTGTGCTGGGGCTTGGTCTGGACCAAGCGTATGCTCAGAGTTGCCAACCGTCCTGGTGTCGTGCCAAATGCCCTCTTTTACTTACCGCGCATGCGCAGATACGGATTTTCTCCTGCCGACAGCGTGCTTGCCAAATTTATCCTCCTGGATTTCTCCTAGCGTGCGATACTCAACATGTTGATTGCTCCTAGCTATATATATAGCTACCTGTGTATCAATTTTTTGACAGTGTTGATTGCTTAGCTATATACCTGTGTATCAACTTTTGGCTGCATTTGCAGATGGAGCGAACAGAGAAACTGTGGAGTATATTTAAGGAAGGTGGAGCATTACATCAAGCATGGCACCTATAGTAGTGAATATTCTCCTTTTACACCCACCCATCAAGGGAGCAGACAGAGGCCCTCCTTCAATCATCCAATCGTTATACTTCTCGCTTATGCAGTTATCCTGCAGGACACACATGCAATTTTGTTCTAGAAGGCCCCAGAATTGATATCTGAGAGTGTAAAATTTCCTGGGGGAGCATACCACCAGATCCCCCTAGATATACATAAAAGAATTGCTAATATCATTAGCTACTAATTTTAGTTTAGATACCCAATGGTAAGGAGTAAGGAGTATATAGGTTCTATAATAATTCCATCAGTAGACCTGAATTCATCTTACACTCTGACAAAGTTTATTAAAAATGTTTTTTGGAAATATCTAAATTTTTACATTGTAGATTTACCCTGCAGAAATATGCTGGAATTGAAATAATGCTCAATAAATCATTAAGTGCAAAGGGGAAATATGACATGGGGAAGAATTTAGCAGGCGGGAAGAATTTAGTTGAGAACGTGCATATTATTCTCGAATCCGTGTTGACGCATGCGCTTTAGGTCAAAGAGGACAAATTTGGCAACGGGAAGAATTTGGCATGACACCGGAATGGCCGGGACAGTCCCGGAATTTTGAGCCTTGTCCCGGTGGTGTCCTTGTCCCGGAAATGTCCCGGAATTTACAGCTACGCGCACCTTGCCCTTCCACTCGCTTAGATGGCCACTGCAGTCTCAAGCTTGTTTAGTTTAGTCTAACACTCGTCAAGCAACAAAAACAGGACACTTTTTAACTTCAGATAAACAATTACGGGTGTGCGAAACAACCTTTGACCTTGTTTCGATTGGAGGTGCGGCACTCACGTGAAACTTCTCAGCCACATTATCTTTTATTGCAATCTCAGCAAAATGGCTAGTGTAGCAAAGAAAATGCCATATTGACAATAAATGGATCAAAGAATTTCAGGGGATAGGCAAGAGTAATATATAATGAAATATATAATGAAATTGATTGACAAAGTATGTAAGCGCATGGAATACAGCAAATACAGGGTAATGGAGTTGGTTAGGGTTGGAGGTCTGGTTGTGGGGAACGAGTTGCAGTGCTGTGAGGGCAGGTGGACGTAGGAATGTGGGGAGAGAAAGTCGGTCATAGACTATATGTTGTTTAGTGAGGACATGGATGTAGCTAGGGTGGTAGTTGAGGACTCAGGCAAGCTGGATGTGGGGTCGGACCATAACATTATTTGGGGAGAAATTACGTGGGGTAGGAGAGAGGTACAAGTGAGAAGAGAGCGACATAAATGGAGAGTTGACAATAGGCTAGACTGGATGGAGTATCAGGAGGCAGTGGAGGAAATGTTCATGGGGTGGGAAGAGGTGAGAGCTTGAGCAAGAGTTGGGAGGAAACATAGTTGAAGAGGTGTGGGGTAGGTGGAAGGAGAAAGTTTTGGCTGCAGCGGAGAAAGGAATTGGAAGGAAGAAGATTACAGACAGGTCAGAGGGATGGTGGTCAGGGGATGTGGAGTGGTTGAATGGTGTCAGGAAGGAGAAATGTAAGAGGCTAAGGGAAGCCAGGAAGAGAGGGGAGAGAGAGGCTACATTAAGACAACTATGGGATGACTATAGAGAAGCAAGAAAGGAAGTGAAAAAGACTATTAGGATAGAGAAGAAGGAATTGAGGAAGAGAACTATAAAGAAGATTAGAGAGCAGGGTGGGACTAGTTGTAAGCTGTTTTGGAATGATTTAAGAGCAAAGAGGAAGGAGAGAAGGATAAAAGGAGTGAGAGATGAAGAGGGAAGGATGGTAGAGGAGGAAGTCGAGGTGTTGGAGGTGATGGCAAAACACTGGGAAGAGCTGGGGAGGAAAAAAGAGGATGCCACAGTACAAGAATTAGAGATGGGAGAAGTGGGTGGGCATGAGCTGGGTATGTGTGAAGAAGTAAGCTGGGAAGAAGTAGTAGAGGTATTAAAGTGTTTGAAGAGAGGAAAGGCACCAGGCCCTGATGGAATGTTGAATGAGATGCTGATGTATGGAGGTAGAAGGTTGGTGGAAGTGATGGTGCAGGTGATGAATGTGGTGATGAGGATTGAGTGCTGCCCAGTGGACTGGAAGAGGAGTTTACTAGTACCTCTCCACAAGGATGGTGACGAGGATGAAGTAGGGAATTATAGGGGAATTTCATTGTGTTGTAATGTGGTGAAGGTGTTTGCGAGAGTGTTGGCAAGGAGGTTGGGAGTGTTCGCTGAGGATAAGATTTTGACGGAAGCACAAGGAGGATTTAGGAGACAGAGGAGATGTTCAGACCAGTGGTTGGTGTTAAGAGGAGTTTGTGAAGTGAGGAAGAGCGAGAAAAAAGCTTCATATCTGGCTTTCCTGGATATAAGTAAGGCATATGACAGTGTGTGGAGGGAGGGACTGTGGCAGAAGTTGAGGCAGTATGGAGTAGAAGAGAAGCTTGTGAGGACATGTGTAGGATTGTATAGTGGGGTGGAGACGACGGTGGTATTGAATGGAAGGAGGTCAAGGTGGTTCACTGTGGAGAATGGACTTAGGCAGGGATGTCCTTTGTCTCCACTTCTTTTCAATATATATCTGATGGGAATGGCAGAGGAATTGGAGAGAGCTGAGCTAGGAGTCAAAGTGGAAGGTGGGGCGGGGCACTCATGTATGCAGATGATGTTGTTCTTCTGGCTGACTCAGGGGTGGAACTGCAAGCTATGTTGGATGTGGTACAGGCGTATGTGTTAAGGTGGAAGATGAAATTTAATAGCAAGAAGAGCAAGGTCATGGTAGTAGGGAAGAAGGAATCAGAATTGCATTGGAGGATTGGTGAGGAGATATTGGAAGAGGTCAAAGAATTCAAGTACTTAGGAATATGGTTTGATAGGAAGCTAAGGGGTAATGTTCAGTTAGAGAAGATGGCAAAGAAGGCAGAAGAGTGGGTTGGAAAGGTAATATGGATGAGTAGAGTGAATGGGCAGGTGGAAGTAGACAGAGGAAGAATGGTGTGGGAGCTTCTAGCGAGACCCAGTATGGAGCATGCAGCCGAAGTGTGGTGGACAGGAGGACGGAATGCTCGCAAGAAGTTGGAGTCAGCACAGATGAGAGTGGGTAGGAGACTGTTGGGGGCAAGTGATACAGTAGCAGGAGTGGCAATACGGGGAGATATGGGGTGGAGGAAGCTAGAGGAGAGGAGGGAAGAGATGAAGGTTTTGTTTGGCAAGAGATTAGAGGTGTTGGAACAGAGCAGATTGGTTAAAGTTGTTGTAAATAAACTACGAGAGGATGGAGGAATTGGATGGTGGGAAGAATATGAGATCTTGAGGAGAAAGTACAAGATAAACAACGAGGTTGGGTCAGTGCGCAAGTGGAAGGGGAAAGTGAAGGTGAGAAATGAGAAGGACTGGGAGGAGGAAGTAGACGGGAAAAGTACGCTGAATTATTATAAATCGGCAAAGAATGGTGCAGGGGTGGAGAGGTATGTGAGGTCCATGCATGGTCAGGAAGGTGTGCGGCTGCAATTTAGACTGAGGACTGCATCAGCTGGGTTGTTAGAGGATAAGAAGAGATGTGGGATAGTTAGGGATGAGAGGTGTATAATGTGTGATAGTGGAGCAGGGGAGGATGTGGAACATTTCTTGGTGACATGCGGGGAATTTGAGAGGGATCGGCTGGTTCTGATAGATGAGGTACGCAGAATTGCAGGGGCAAGACAGTGGCTGGATGAATTAAGAAGAGTGAGTAAGGATGGAAAGGTGGCCTTGCTTTTGAGGAAAGATGTGGAGGGAGTAAGTGATGCAGTGATGGAGGAGGTGGGTGAGTGTGTTATGTATTGGGTAGGGAAGTGGTGGCAGAGGAGAAAGGAATTGTTGTATGGTCAGCTGAGGAATGATCTTTGGTCCACTCCTGTCCCCCCCTTCCTGAGCAGCGGGACACTCGTAACTTAATATTGTGGATAATTTTATTAATTAAGTACTGTTGACTTCTTTTTAAAATATAGATTGTTATTAGGTTAGTTACTATATAAATAGTTTCACACTGTGCTGTATTATATATGTGATGGCCTTAACAGGCTCAGCAATAGCAACATTAAATCATAACATCATGGGTACAGTGTGCTGCTTGTGTTCAATGCAATAGTAATGTCAGTAGTCTTGCCTTCATTTTGTCACTTGTATGCCCGATGTACTCTGTGTGCAATCGACTTTGGTGTTACCCATGGTGGCCGTTAATGATGTCACATCTCACCTCAAGAGCAAGAAACATAAGGATATGTCAAAGGCTGTGCTATCAACTACAATCACCTCTCTCTTCCAACATCAGAGAAGTGATCAAGTAATCGAAGCAGAGGCTACATTTGTCACAACATATCCTTTCTGTCTAGTGACCATGCCACCAGCAAGATGTTCCCAGACTCTGAAATTGCAAAGAAATTATCCACCACCATAGTGAAGAAAGCTCTTGCTCCTTACTTCACACAGAGAGTTATGGAGTCAATGTCAAGTGGTCCATTCTCTTTGATGATTGATGAATCCCATGACAAGAGGGATAAGTCTTGCATAATTCTTTTGAGGCTTCTTGATCCACAGGTAGGTGAAGTACGGACGAGATTCTTGGATATGCCCGTTGTGAACATTGATATAGCTAACAACTTGTTTCAAGCCTTGAAGGAGTCACTGACTAAGAATGGGCTCAGCTTCGACAATGCAGTGTCTTTCATGTCTATTACCACCAATGTTATGAAAGGAGTGAGGTCAGCTGATTAAGGATGAGATCCCAACTTTGTATGATGTTGGTTGCATCTGCCATTTGACTGATTTAACAGTCAAAGCTGGTATGAAGGTACTCCCAGTGAACATTGACCAGCTCTTCATCGACATATTCTACTACTTCCATAGCAGCAAGAGAGCAGCAATTTGTCATCCTATGGTGTTCACTTTTCACTGAGCCAGGGGTGATTTTTAAGCATTGCCCCACACGATGGCTCAGCTTGCTGAAGTGTGTGAATCGTTACCTCAGGCAGTATGATGGTTTGAAGTCATTCTTCTTGTCTTGGAAGCTGAAACAGCTAAAGTCTGTAGCATTCTTTCAAGGCTTGAGAATCCTTTGACGAAACCTCTGTTGTTCTTTTATCTTTTTTTATTAGAACGTAAGAGGACCAGTCTTTAGAACAAATTTTGCATGCAAAGAATTGTATTTTTTGGATAGACATGGAGAGGTGCGCAGATTGTGGGTCCCATAGAAAAGAACAGTATTCAAGGTGAGGTCTTATTAGAGAGGTGTATAGACGCAGAAGAGGAGTCAGAGTGATGATAAAATTGTCGGTATAAGAGGCCTATCTTGCCCCTTTTATCTTGCCCTCAATGGATCAATTCAACCGCCTCTTCCAGAAACTCTACAGAGAATACTACCTCACAGCTGTATGATGAGATGAACGGTTAGTTAGGTCGCGTATAAAATTAATGGCGTGGTCAAGGGAAAGGCGCACGCTAAATAGGGGGCGTGGTCGAAAATTCGCGCCGTATATAAAATTAATGTCCCGGAATTAACTTATGGAAAGTTGGCAAGTATGGTATGCTACTAAAGCTAAATGTTAATTCTTCTAGCCTGGGCATGCCTGCACAGCTACAAATTGACTAGTATATAATATGAAGACAATAGAATTATGTTAAAATTACAATTATGAGCTATGTTACAGTTAGCTACACCAACCTAGTGTTCATCTTCATGTATTGCCTTCAATAGTCTCTGCTGCAGTTTCTACCACAGTTCACCTATAAAACAATTCAATCCTGTCCATCCATCCTAGCGGACGAAATATTACGTCCCTAGGACGGGGGACGTTATGACACTTTTTCTTTTCGCTCGACAAAAAAGTTGTTTTTTAAAATAATAATTCAGACCTTTTACTAAACATTATTACTAAAATCTAAATTGAACCGTCCACCTCAGGAGATCGAATGGGGAGGCGGCGGATCCAGAGGAATGCATTACGGTTCTTACGTACTAAAACCATGCAGGTGCACAACAGCAGATTCTTGATTTGCCAGAATGGATAAAGACAATAGACTTCAGAAAGGGAGAGAGAAAACTCAAAGCGTGCTTCTGAAACAGCACAACAAAGAGAACTGAGATAAAAATTTAAAAAAAGATTCAAGTGAAAAAAATCATGGGAGAAGCAAGATTCCTTAGGCCCAGGTGAAGTTTCATTCTGACTTAGCCACTCATTTCATCAACACACTTATGGACACGTTTACTAAACGGTCAATATTGAGCTTGAAAACTGAGGAATATACTTCTCTTAGCTACTTCTCCATATCACAACCCCCGATGATATCAATAATAATTACAAATTAGTGTATTGTGTTAGGCTTGCAGAGTAGGACGATGCTTAGAACAATGCGATATAATTTATTGCACCCTCGCTCGCCACACAACGCTTTGCATTTATTTCTAGGGTGGACTGAAAACTTGATATTGCGTATGAAGTTATCTATCTTGTATTCACCGTACGTTCACCAATACGAACGGGACACCTGTCTTAAATAATGCTGGCTTAGGAATGATACGAGAAAACAGCTGAGCCTTGGCAAGTGTATTGAGCAGCTTATGCTGAAAACAGAACTTCTTTGTCAGTGACGATCATTTCCATTTTAGCAAAC
Organism: Cladorhizidae sp. MBARI D1340-BT2; assembly: GCA_028752905.1. NCBI lineage: Eukaryota > Metazoa > Porifera > Demospongiae > Poecilosclerida > Cladorhizidae > Cladorhizidae sp. MBARI D1340-BT2. Next base: position 23,190,548 of record JAQNBH010000009.1, read on the forward strand.
CGTGTCCATGTGTTGATGAACCGAGTAGCTATAAATTATATAGCTTTGTCGCTGCACTCTCCAATCAACTTTAGCCAGCTAGAATTCTTGGCTACCAAACATTGAACAACTAGATCATCTTACCTTCTGTGCTAGCTCCGCATCTTAGAAGAGCAGAATGCAACAAGAACATTGTGCTGGTTACCACTCTCATCTGGGCACTAGTTATAAATTTTTCCGACAGAAGAATGAGTCTGACTCCAGTATGCACTAAGTTGCTTACAAGCTAGATTTGCTAATCGCTGATAAAAAAACAACCCACATGACATCAACACTAGGGCAAGTAGCTAAAGCCTAGAAGTGCCATTGATCTGTTACTCTGTTAGTAACTACCTAGCTAGCTATTACTTTTCTGCATGCCAGAATCTGCTCTAGGGTGTGCTCGTCTCGGAACTGCGAGCAGCTAGCTCAAGTGTTTCTATGGCAAACCTACTTCATATTAAAGGCTGCTTTTGGGGTGTAGAAATGCTTAGCCTGTCAGATATCCTCTGGAATATGCTGCAGCTGAAAGGATAACTCGGTTTGACATCGTTTGCTGATGCAACCCTCTTGATGTACGAACTCGAGTTCTCCTTTTCAAGGCCGAACTCCGAGATGGATCCATGGGATAGCAGCCATTCTCTATCCTTGCTGGACAGTTAATCCTGCGACCAGCTGTATCCTTGTCGTCAGATGTACCATCTTAGCTAGTACTGTACTAGTCTATATTACTACTACTACTGCATGCAGTACTGAACTGGCTCGTGAATCAAAACCCATTTTACAGTGTACACTTAATAAGGGTGATGTCATAGTAAATGATATATATATAGCCACAACAATGTCTAATGATTTAAGCAGACATGACTAGAGAACTATGGAACCAGCCTAGCTCATATTGATGTATTCTCATGTTATACACGCCCTTAACTAACTTGACGACCCCTTACCTAGCGCATGCTCTCTACACATTCCTCACTTGTCCTATTCTATGAACATCGTTCTATATCCAGTTCAGTCTGAGTGGCAAATGCGTACAGCGCTATCCTTCGATGCATGGACAAGTCTTTTTGCTAGTCTCTGATAGCTAGTCTCTGATAGCTAGTCTCTGATAGCAACAATTCGAGAGTAAAAGGAAGAGCGAATTCTATTTAACTCCCACCCACCCATCATGGCTATCCCCTGCCCATTCGATGGATGCGACTGGGCGATCCCAGAAGGAACAGACACCGCCCTGGCACCTGTCCTCCTCACCACACACGCCATGAACCACCGGACCAACCCCAGAGCTAAACCAGCTCCGGTGAAGCGTCCAGAACTAACATCAGGGGGAACAACGGAAGCCTGGACCTACTTTCTACAGAGATGGCGATCATACGTTACATCAGTACAACTGACAGGTCAGGACTTACCATACAGTTACTAGAGTGCTGCGACTCTAACCTCAGTCACCAGAAATACGGTCGACCCCTTACCAATTGAGGGTATGACAGAGAAGGACTTACTTGCAGCCATAAAATCCCTCGCAGTGACGGCCGAGAACACGAAGGTGGCTCGCGTAGCCTTATCAAGAATGACACAGGACCGTACTGAACCCATCCGAGCATTCGCTACACGCCTCCGGGGACAAGCTGAGGTATGTCGCTTTTTGAAGAAGTGCCCCGATTGTGATGGAGTGGTGAACCAGGGCGAGGAGCGGGTGGCTGACCAACTCTGCATAGGCCTGGCGGATGCAGAGATCCAAGAAGATCTGCTCAAGCATCCTGACCAGGACATGTGCGTAGAGGACACCATCCGCTTCATTGAAGTAAGAGCAGCGGGGAAGAAATCAGCCATGACGATGTCGACCCCTAACAACGCACATGCCCTTGACGACCACGGTGCTGATGCCGTGACGTCACAATACAGGCGGCACGTCTCGAGCAATACCTACTACAGACGTATGCGTCGAGCTCATCAACATTTGTGAGCATCAGCCCCTCCCTATGATGGCCGGACCTCCGCTCTCATTGAGCATCGACCCCAACGCCGTCCCCAAACCATGCCACACACCCATCACCGTCCCCATCCACTGGCAGGATGAGGTTAAGGCTGGATTGGACCGTGACGTCCGCCTTGGAGTTTTGGAGAAGGTCCCCTTAGGGACCCCGGACACTTGGTGCCACCGCATGGTGATATGCACCAAAAAGGACGGGTCCCTGAGGCGGACCATCAACTTCCAGGAGTTGAACAAACATGCCACAAGAGAGACACACCATTGCGCCTCCCCTTTCCACCAGGCCAGAGCCGTTCCAGGCAACACGAAGAAAACCATCTTTGACGCCTGGAACGGCTACCACTCGGTAGCCCTCTCACCAGCAGACCGGCATTTCACCACCTTTATTACCCCCTGGAGCAGATACCGCTACTGCTCCGCCCCACAGGGATACATCGCCTCAGGGGACGCCTACACGGTACGATGCGATTGTATCTCACATTAGCCAAAAAATGAAGTGTATCGACGATGCCCTCATTTGGAGCGAGTCTATCGAAGAAGCATACCACCAGGCCACAGAATGGTTAGACATCTGCGCACGGAACGGGATAACACTGAACCCGCGCAAGTTCCACTTTGCACAGGACGAGGTGGAATTTGCCGGGTTCACCATCACCCCATCTGAAGTAAGACCATCACAGAAGTACCTGGAGGCCATCACCGGCTTCCCTACACCCAAGAACATCACAGACGTACGCGCCTGGTTTGGCTTAGTCAACCAGGTCGCGTACGCCTTCTCGATGGCCCCAACAATGCAGCCGTTCCGGGACCTCTTGAAGCCCACTAACCCATTCCTATGGAACGAGCAGACACAACGCGCGTTCGACCTCTCCAAGACCACCATATGCCAAAAGATTGCTGAAGGAGTTACCATCTACGACAAGAGTCGACCCACATGCCTGGCGACAGATTGGAGCAAAGACGAGATTGGGTACTGGCTGTTTCAAAAACACTGCCAGTGCCCATCCCGCGAGATCCTCTGTTGCCAGGAGGGATGGAAAGTGGTGCTGGTCGGCTCGAGGTTCACGCACTCCGCTGAGTCCAGGTACGCCCCCATCGAGGGGGAGGCCCTCGCAGTGGCAGACGCCCTCGAGAAAGCACGTCACTTCGTCCTCGGGTGCAGTGATCTCCAGATTGCAGTGGACCACAAGCCACTACTCAAAATCTTTGGGGATCGCTCACTCGAGGACATCCATAACACCCGCCTCAGAAACCTGAAGGAAAAGACACTGCCTTACAGGTTCCAGATGATATACATTCCTGGGATACGGAACCACACGAGTGACGCTCTGTCCCGCCATCCATCTGGCGACCGCCTTCCAGCGAAGCTCTACCTCCAGGATGACAACCACTCGGACACATCCAGGATGAACCCATCAGGCATCCCGAAATGCCACGTCGCGTCGCTCTCCACCACATCAGAGGACGCTGACGAACTCGCCACTGCCCTGTGTGCCGCCGTCCATCACATACCCATCACATGGGAAACCCTCCAAGTCGCCACAGTAGCTGACCCGGCACTACGACTGCTATCCGAAGTCATCGAAGACGGTCCACCCGAGGCAAGGCACCACATGCCTGCCATCATTAGGGAATACTTCCCCATTCTTGATACAATCACAAATGTGGACGGCGTCCTCGTGAAAGGTGAAAGGATCATCATCCCACTCGCACTCCGCCAAAGATGCCTCGACGCCCTCCATGCCGCTCACCAAGGCACAACCAGCATGTATGCAAGGGCACAGACATCACTCTACTGGCCAGGCATGTCTAAGGAAATCACCGCAACCAGGCAACACTGTGCCACCTGCAACGGTAACGCCCCGTCCCAACCTGCCATGCCATCAACGACACCGGCCGACCCTCAGTACCCCTTCCAGCACATTTGCGCGGACTACTTCCACCACGGAGGGTTCGCGTATCTCGTGCTGGTGGATCGGTACTCAAACTGGCCGGTCGTCACCAGATCCACGAACGGAACAGAGGGCCTCTGCCAAGTCCTACGAGATACTTTTGCCACCTATGGCATTCCAGAGAGCATCACCCCTCTGATGGCGGCCCAGAGTTTGCCTCCCACACCACCAGGGACTTCCTATCCTCATGGAGTGTACACCATAGAACGTCCTCCGCCTACAACCCCCACGCAAATTGCCGGGCTGAGACAGCGGTGAAGACCACCAAGAGGCTGATCGCCGGCAACACAGGCCCAGGCGGCACCCTATCAGACGACTTTCACTTGGCGCTTCTACAGTACCGAAACGGACCAAGCTCCGACACTGGCATGTCCCCGGCACAATGCCTCTTTGGAAGGGCCACCAGAGACCTCCCTGGACTCCCTGCCACCTACCGCCCACACCAGGACTGGACATCGAGACTGGACCTCCGTGAACGTGCGCTGTCCAGACGCCAGGTCACCGGCCGTGCCAGATGGGACGAACACACCCAATGTCTGTCCCCACTCCGTTGTGGTGACACAGTCATGATCCAAAATCAGACTGGACGTCACCCAACGAAGTGGGACAAGTCTGGCACGGTCGTGGAAGTACTGCAATATCACCAGTACGCAGTACGGACCGACGGCTCTGGACGGCTCACGACACGGAACAGACGCTACCTCAGGCGATTTAATCCTTTCACCACCTCGCCCAACCCGTTCACAGTCACTCGACAACCGACCAGATCAACCACCCCAACCCCCGTCACTACACAGGATCGGCAACCAGCCCCTACGCAGCCACCGACCAGTACCGCGACGACCCCACCGACTGCAGACTCGAGTCACAACGATCACCATCCTCGCCCACTGCCACGTCCAGCAAGTCCGCCTCATCCGCAGCAACCGGCGCCACTACCACCCCCAGCTTCGGCTCCACCAAAGACCCAACCCCAGCCGACCTATGCATCGGTGGCCAAAACACCAGCCAGACCCACTCCACTGCCACAACGCAGCCTGGCCCTCCCACCAACCCCCCGGGAAGCCACTCCTGTACCACGCAGGAGCAAAAGAGGCCCAAAGCCAATCGACAGGCTTGGCTACAAACAGAGAAACTAATCACCAGAGCCCTAGCCTCTGCTTGGGGGGGGATAGAGAACTATGGAACCAGCCTAACTCATATTGATGTATTCTCATGTTATACACGCCCTTACTAACTTGACGACCCCTTACCTAGCGCATGCTCTCTACACATTCCTCACTTGTCCATGCATTCTATCTATTCTATTCTATGAACATCGTTCTATATCCAGTTCAGTCTGAGTGGCAAATGTGTACAGCGCTATCCTTCGAATGACATGTAGGTGTAAACTGGGGGATGTTTTGGCTCTTATGTTTTGAATCTTGTGTTATTCCTGAACAAATAACTATTTAAGGAACACTTGCAACTAGTTTTTTAATTCTCCTAAGAGTCCAGAAAGAAGTTATTAGGCACTGTTGCTAAGTGATGGCACGTGTGCTACTGCTGCATGCCATTGTCATCATTTTATGAGTGTGTGTGTGTGCAGGTTTGTGGGTTGAAAATGTGCCTCTGTGTGTGTGCAAGGTGAGAGTGTGTGCATATATGCGCAGGCATTGTTTGTGTGTGTGTGTGCATTATCATATGATCTTGTGTGTGCACTGAGTGTGTGTGTGTGTGTCGTGGCATGTGTGGTTATGCCAGAAAAGGATAGGATGGTGTTTATTATAATTTTTTTTGCATTATTTGTGATTCTAGAAAGAAACTTTGTCTTGTGTGTGTAATTGGGCTTCTGTGTGTATAATTATTGGCTCTCTTCTTCCTCACTGTTAGTGTATCGTGAACTTAGGGCAATGTGCCATGTTTTTTTAAACTTCATGTATCATTTCTAGCTAGCTTTTGTGTGTGTGTATGTAAACAGTTGTCATGCAATTTGATGAGAGTTTGTGACATCTACTACATAGCTGTACTAATTGTGTTGGTACAATCAAGGTGTGTAGTGGGTGTGGTTTGAGTTAGTAGGATGACAGAAGTTGCAAAAGACAAAGTGATATAGTTAAGAGTGAGATGAAACATTAGTTGGCCGTATCTACCTAGACAACCGCCCTTCACAAACAGATGACCCTAAATTAAAAACCAACTATATAGCGTATATTTTTTGTGTACATGATTTTTTTTAATTTAAAGTAATTGTGTGTGGTATGCACGACTATTATATTGACATAAGATATTGCAAATAAAAATGTACTTTCATGGAGCTCTATGCCAAACTCGTATAGACGAATAAAACCTTGTTAAGGGAGAATTATCATTGTGTTATATGTTGGACCACTTGGTTTTTAATCATAGTCATTGTTGGGTATAACATATATTTGTTTGTAAAGGTGACAAAGGATATGTGGTGGGTGGAGAGTTGGTTGTCGGGGACACACCTGACATGGAAGCGCCTCTGTGCGAACGAACACTCAACTATCACATTATTATACACACACATTTGTCACTTATTCTGTTTGGGACATTAGGACCTCATTAGGTATGTTCTGTATTGTGGCTTGTATTGTGGTGGGTTGGATCATGTGATGGGGGGCTCTAGCTAGAGAGGAATTGGCTTTGTTGCTGCCCAAGTTGTTGTCAGTTGTATGTGAACAATTAATCTTTACCCTGACTCCCTGAGCATTGGCCTCTGCACTACCTGTACCTAACTCTCTAGATATACCCCTCCCCCCATAGAAAGAACCATCACATTTGGTGGCAGCTAGGAACTGTGGAAATACCTACACAACTTGGGGGTACTGAAGAACTTTCACGATTGGAAATCAGAGAATCCTTATCGACAGCTTCACAACCTATTGATTCTAGGAAGATGGCTACTAGTCAGGGAACTGTATAATTATATACAAGTAGAGCAGGTATTCTACCTCAGAAGGAGGTGGGGGAGGAGGGGACAAACCCTACTACGATGAGTACGAGGACATTGAGAATGTGGAGGAGTCCACTCACAAACAAATCCAAGCAATGTAGAAATAGTGACATACTGCACCTCACAAGAAGAGAGCACAGCATCATTCAACAGCACGATTCGAGGTAACCTTCGAAATGTTGATGCAGAACATGCAACTTGAAAGGCAAGAGGCCGAGAGAGCTCATGTTGAGGAAAGAAGAGAAGTAAATGAACACTTCGAACAGATGATGAGATTGGTTTGATGGACAGAGAAAGTCTTAAGAGATGAGTGAAGGCCTGAAATAGTCAATGCTGTGTTAAAGCAGAGCTATTGAATAGTAATAATAGAAAAGTATTGGGATGGCTAGCCCTAGCCCTAGGACTAGCCATCCCAATACTTTTCTAGCCCTAGGACTAGCCATCCCAATACTTTTCTATTATTACTATATATATATATATATATATATATATATATATATATATATACTTAGAAGGTAGTTTGCTGATGAAGGCTACAAAATTAATAGTGCTCAATGCTGTGTTAAGGCAGAGCTATTGAACAGTACTTTTCTATATATATATATATATATATATATATTTTTTAATATATTAATGGGACATACCACACAAACCAACTGCCTCATCTGGCTATTAGTATGTAATTATAATTGTTGATCATACTGTTCTACATAAACAGTTTTGGTTATTAAAAAAAAAAAACGAAACAAGAGCAGGATCACAATCCGAGCCACTCCATTATAGGGGTGGATTTACTCCATCACAGAGCTGTTTAATGGCTGCCATTTTGAAATCCAGGACGACTACAACCAACTGAGCATCAAATGTGTGTTCCTAGCTAAACTAACTGCATGACATCTTTGAAGGGAAAAAAATTCAACCCCTTCCCCCCCCCCCCGAATTTACCAAGTTTACATGTGGCTATCATTAGTATGCAAATATTATTATCTTAAAATGAATGTCACCTTATTTGGTGACATTGAAGGTCGAAGTTAAATGTTAGTATAGTCTACCTCTGATGGCTACCATAGCTGCAGTGGAAGAGATAGCCAGTAAGCTGGATGATAACAAGGTGCATGAGCTTCGAGGAAGAATATGTGGAATTTTGAGAAGAGCAAGAAAACCGAAGGACAACCTGATGAAGGAACAGAGAAAGGCCCTTGGAGAACCGAGGAAGATGGAAGAGCTCGTAATCTTACCAGCAGACAAAGGGAAGACAACAGTTCTGATGACTTTCAAAGCTGATGGGAATGCTGGAAACCAAAACATATGGAATACTGAAGAAGGATCCTACCAAGGCACAGGAAAGCAAGGTGAATCGTGTGTTAAAGAATATGGAGAAGATGGGAGAAATAACAACTGCATTATACAATAGAATTAGGACCACTGGAAGTAGACCACCACGGATTTATGGGCTCCCTAAGATACACAAACCTGGGGTTCTCCATTGCTCTAAGAACCATTGGTCTATTGTGTCTTGTATACGTGCACTGTCATATAATCTTTCCAAGTTCATAGCATATTTGATATCACCTCTAGTTGGAAATACAAGTACATATGTCAAGGATTATGGGCAATTTATCAAGTGTATTCAGGATGAATGTTTGGCACAGGATGAGTGTCTTGTCAGTTTTTATGTGTCTTCTCTTTTTACCAATGTTCCCATAGATGAGGCTGTTGAAGTAATGTTGACGAAAGATGAGAGCTTGCGTGAGAGGACTACACTAGGGGCTGACAGGATTTCTGAACTGTTGGAGTTGTGCCTGAAATCCACCTACTTCAGGCATCAAGAAAAATACTACGAGCAGAAAGAGAGTGCAGCAATGTGCTCTAGTATCTGTAGTGGTATCCAACCTTTATATGGAATTTTTTTTGAGGAATTGGCACTCACAACTGCCCCACTGAAGCCAAGGGTTTGGAAGAGCTACGTGGATGATATACCTTCTGCATTGTGAAGAACGGAAGTGAGCAGGAGTTGTTGGACCATCTGAACAACATCAGGCCATCCATAAAGTTTACTAGGGAGCTTGAAGTGGCTGGATCGTTGCCCTTTCTGGACTGCCACATACACAGAAAGGAAGATGGAAGTCTAACTGCAACCGTCTACAGAAAACCCACGCATACCAACCGGTACCTTGATTATAGATCACATCATCCTATCCACGTCAAAAGAGGAGTGGTTAAGAGTTTGTATGATAGAGCCAGAAGAGTAGTGACGGAGAAGGAGGACCTTTGGAAGGATCATTTGAATAAGGTCTTTATCGAGAATGGTTATCCACAAGCCTTCATCAACCTTTCGTCTGCAGAAACATCTCGGCGCAAAAAGGAAGATGAATACACCGGTACAGGCAATGAGGGGTCTAAAAAGAAGGATCCTATGATAGTGATTCCTTATGCAGGGATGACTGAGGACATTATTGATAAACAGGCAATATCAGAGTCCATTCAGAGTCCATTCACACCTAATTAAGTCATGCGAATCATAAAAAAATTAATAAAAATAATGATAAATAATGATAATAATAATGATGATGATAATAATAATAATCAAAATAAAATGTCATCAGAGTCCAAATCCAAGTTATCTGTGGTCCCCGCAACCGAAACTACATTACCTCTCTGCACCACAACAGAAAGCCTCTGCAGGAGGTGCTGAAGGGAGTTCTTCTCTCCAGTCGCTTGAAAAAGGCGCTGCCCCAAATCCCTTAGAAAGAGTCAACTCTGTGGTCCAAACACACCTGAAGTTTCAATTGCTACAGGAACAAAGGAGTGATTTTTATTGTTCAAATTGGTGTACTTCTCTCTCTTTCTTTCCTCAGCCAAAGCCGCTACTGTTCCTGCCACTGTGGAGGCACTACCAATGTAGGAGGGAGAATGCAAGTGATATCCCACACCAACAATTTCCCATACTTCCACGGAACCAACGTGATGCCATCCAGGCACTTCCCATCATTTCTGTAGAGGCTAGAAGGCTGCAGTTTCGAGGGTATCTTTGCCGAAGCTAAAGACCTGTGTACAATGTCATATGGCAGCATGAAGAAACGGCCCACACTGTGATGCTAGCTAAGACCATGGGTAGCGAATTGGTCAACAGCAGCCTCACAGTGCTGACACGCATGTGGCCTACACAAAGGAGTGCCTAGGCGAAGACCCACAGCAATACCGATGGTGTTGTCATTCATGCGAAGGCCTAGAGATGAGATGGGAGGAGTAGTCAGCCATAAACCTGATTGTTTTGTAGAGGCAACTAGCAAACGAGCTAAACAGGGTTGGGAGCATTTGCAAGCAGGCTGGCGGCAGTCACAGATACCTTGACTGAGTCTCAGATCTTTTGGCGATGTGAAGCCGGGCTGGTAGGTGGGGGATTGATCATGGCCCTGGGACCAGTGGGAGACTGCATCATCCCAGTTGAGAATAGGTATATATATATACCGTAGAGATGAGAAGTTGATTATTGAGAAGGTGATTATTATGTCGACTGAGAGTTCATTGAGCAAATACCCAGAAATTAGTGAGATGCTACGAGAAGAGTTTACACGAGGGCTGCTGGAAGAATCACTGGAAGAATCACCACGTGTTCACATCTGAAGAGCCTGAACTTGAAGCCACGACCACCATAATTATTCTTATTTTATTAGAGAATAAGACTAATGTGATGTACTATAGTATAGGACCCCTTACCTGTTATGTCATTCAGTATTGAATGCTATCATTTATGGTCTATGAGCATTTAATCGTAGATACACAAATGGGAGTTGTCCCTATTTATCTAATTATTATCATTTTCTGCTGCATGTGGCTGATATCAACAATCTGATGACATATACACTCTAGAGAACTGGTGACAAAGGACAACCCTGTCTCTGTCCTGCCGCCACTTCAAACCACCTAGACCCTTCCTTCTCCACCTACCCTTTTCCACCTAACAACACACTTGACTGAATTCCTTCATACAAGCATTTGCACACATTGACAAAATTCTTCCTGAATTCTGTACCCTCTCATCTTCATTCACAATCCTCTCCACACGGTATCATATGTCTTGTTTTCATCCAGAAATGTCTGTCGCCTCTGTGACTTCATAATGTCACACACACCTCAACACTAGGAACTGGTCAGCCACATCCTCTCCCTGGCCTAAATCCACCTTACCCTCTGTTAGTATGTACTTCTCTGCAAACCTACTGAGCCTACCTGCCAACATTCTTGCCATCACTACTCCCCAGAGCTATCCCTCTGTAATTACTAGCCACCTCATCATTTCCAGCTTTAAAGAGTGGCACATATAACTCTGTCTCCAATTATCTGGCAAAAACTTCGACTCCATCACCAAATTAAATAGAGCTTCCACCATCCTATTCCCACCACACTTCAACATCTCGTTAATTATGCCATCAGGACCAGGAGCCTTGCCCCTTTTCAACCCCTTCACAATATTGTACATCTCCTGGAATCCAACCTGCTGCACCATCCAGCTTTAGCTTTAGACTCTAGGTTGTCAATTGGAACATCCTCCCCTGACCTGGACACACACCATAATCCTTCCCAATGCTTTGCCATAACCTCTAGTATTTCCTTCCTTTTCTCCACTACAACCCCATTTTCCCCTCTCACTCTCCGAATTTGATATTGCTTCTTCTTTCCCTTCAAGTGCGTCCAAAAGAACTTACAGCTGGTCTCTCCATGCTCTTTAATCTTTTCTATTGTAGTCTTCCTCAGTCTCTTCTTTTCCAATCTAATCAACCTCTTCACATGTCTTCTTGCCTCCTATATTCCTCCCATTGGCATAATGATCTTTCTTCATCTACATCGTCACCCCTAGACTCTCTAAGCTTCCTACAGGACACTTGTCATGCTTGGATGGCTACTTCAATGTCACGAGACCATCAGCCCTTAGTTAGTTTTTTCCTCCCTATAGCTACCCAACTCAGCCGCCAAAAGCACAATGTGTCTCCACAGTTCCCAAATTTGTTGTACACCTTCTCTGTCCTTTCCCATCCCTAGCCCTGACACATTCCTCCCAATCTCTGAAACCCTCTCTCACCATAATATGTTGATATTCTTCCCAATTCATCTTGCCATCAACCTTATTTAAACCGTGGAGTACTTGCTCTTTCCTCAGTTACCTATTCTCAACATACCACATTAGATTATGATCTGACCCTAGATCAATTTCTCCACTGTCCTCAATCACCATCTCATCTCTACATAACTAATCCCTTTGACAGCAAGATATAAGCTATCTATCACTGACCTCGTTTCTCCTATCTCCCACGTCCACTACACTGTGATACCTTATTCCTGATATGCAAATTGCACACCCCAATCAGATCCAACAACCTCTTACCATTCCTGTTAGGCGACTGCTCTTACCCTAATTCTATGTGGGCATTATTAGAATTACCTCACAGCCTGTTTCCTGATGTTCTGCCCTTAGCTTTCATCACCCCAAACAACTCTTCTGATTCTTGACCCTTTATCCCTTCCGGGTTACTATAATTATGTTTTAATGTAATTAAGTTGTTTGCTGGAGCTGGTATCTAGGAGCGGGGTCTCCCACAATGAAGGGTGGGGGACATATTGATCAGTAGATATGGTACATGGTAAAGGGTGGTCATAAAGAAGCAGCCTGTCATGATTTCGTGATGCTCGTTAACATCCACCACATCCACAATCACGTTATTGCTGTCCTCTGCTTTTAATTCTTTTAATTCCACCCACACAGTTCCTTCCATCCTCAGTTGCAGCCTAATAGACCTGATGCTCCTAGCTAACTTGTAGGAGAGTACTTTGCTTTTCACTTCCCTCCTGTTCCGATACCGACTTTGAACTTGTAGCATCATGTCGCTCAAGCAGTCCTCCAACACATTTCCCCCAGTTTGCAGGTTCATCACCCCCACTGCTACCACTGGTTGACCCTCCTTTTCCCGCTGATGCATTAACTGTCTGTCTTGTCTTCATTTCCACCTGGTTGCAAGGCTCCTGGCTCTTCACTCCTTTCTGGGTGCCTGGATTACCCCCCACCACTTCTCTCCCTCATCTATCCTTCCTCCTCTCTTCTCCATTTCGATTCATCCCCTTGCGTAGTTTCCCCCATTGTTTGATCCACTGGAACCCCCTTACCTGGCCCTGTTCTGACAATCCACCTCCTGCACTATGTCTACACCTACATTCCTCCGTGGCACTCTCCTTCTCTTGTACCGTTCTTTCAATGGCCTCCCCACCAGCTCGTTCGAGGCACCCTGAAATTTTCCCCCTTGTGACTTTTTGTTGTCATAGGCACACTCAATGATGGTTGGATGACCTGCTTCCTGTTCCCTCCTTCAGACACAGAACTTCTGATGACCATCTGCTCCGTATCCCCTTTAACCTCAACCTTGTCCTCCCAACTCCCCCCATCATTTATCTTGGTCTGTACGAGAGCCACTACCATTGTTTCTTAGCACGTTTATTAACCTCGGCTATCACCTGTTCTATATAACTTCCTCCATAAAACTTCAATTCTTCTCTGTTTATGCTCTACTTGCTTTTCCAATTCTTCCACCCTCAACAGAACAGTAGCCAGCACATCACCCATTCCATCAATTTGAATTAATCGACACACCACCACTCTCTCTATGTTCCAACTTCTTTAATACATCCCTCGTCAATACATGTACAGTGCTGGTGACATTAGTATCTACTAACCCACCACCATCTCTCTTGTCCTGATATATACTTCTCCTCAAATCCTGCTTCCTTAACATAACTTTATCACTGAAACATCTTACTACACTATTCATTGCTCTTTCTTGTGCCTCTTTCCAGTTCTTATCAACACACTACACAACTATTCCTTTACCTTCAACATGAACTTCTCCCTTCCCCACACTTGCTCTATCCAAACTCCGACTACAAACCCATTTTTTCTGACCTCAACTCTTAATATCTCCTCAGACACGCCAACACATCTTTGGTGAAACCATCCCCCACAAGACCCTTCGCATCCAATCCAACTTGAGCCTTCTTCAGCCTTAGAATATACCACACACGTATTTTATTTAATTTAAATTTATTATTGTTGTTATTTTTGTTATTTGTTAATTTTTTAAATTGATATTTATATGTATTTTTTTAAATACATCCAGTGCACGTGCTATATATATAGGTGCATCTGGCACGTGGTGGGTAGCTAGCTCCCAGTTAGGCCTTGACAGATTATGCTCGAATTTCTGCCTATTTCCCCCCCCTTTTATGCTCCTAATATCCATGCTCCTAATATTCACCTCTTTTTCTTTTCATTCTACCTATTTTTCTTTTCAATATACCTCTTTTTCTGAAAAAAAATTGTTACATCATTTAAAAAGAGAATATAGGATTCAAGATTCGAGACATTTTAACAGTTACAATCATCTATAGACTATAGTTGTACTAAGATTCGAGACATTTTAACAGTTACAATCATCGATAGACTATAGTTGTACTGTAACATAACAGAAAGTTGTAAGTAATCCTCCAAAGAAGTTTCTTGCTTCATAGAAAAGGTATTGCTCAAAATTGAGAATGACGAAGGCTGCACCAATAAGACTAATCTACATGTGTGAGTCCAGTTAGGCAATCTACCATTCTCCTCGTGGCACTTCCACCACTCAATGGGGTCTACGCTATCCGAAACATCCTCAGCTGCTGCAAGATATTCAGACTTTAAGCATTAATCACTTCCGTGTTCAAGAATGGGAAGACAGTAAGTGAATCAATATCAATAGCAGTTGGCTTGAGTTCATTCACTTTTGAAGGTGAAAGGTAACGTGCTGCAGGCAAGTACAATAGGCCTGAGATATCTGTCAAACTTCTCCTTGAGGTAGGGACACAAGCTTTGGCGTAAGCTATCAGTTGACACTCACGTGTAGAATTTCCTCCTGACAGATGCTTAGAGACTGCAGCCACATTTGGATAGTATTGTGACGAGACATGAGAATACAGAAGACTTAATCGCTGATAGGCAACTAACACTAATGGCCCATCACCTTCCAATGGGCCAGATTGACGAACGGTTCCATTGTATCTACTATTATAGCGAGCTCCATTTTCACCTACATGCTGCTTGATCGTCAATGATTTCCAGTAGTTTTCCAGTTGTACATGGAGAAATCACTGCCATCTGGTTGCTGAATAGGTTGGAGTGGACAATCCAGTCTGTGTCTTCCATGCAAGCCTCGACTTCGGACTGTGAGCGAACAAGCTTATCCAAGCTTTTATGAACACATCTAAGATAGGTGTTTTCATTCTTTCTCCAACATGATCCAGTGTGCGAAAAACAGCCGATATCCATTCTTATAATAGATCACAGATATGGTCCTCATCGCCACATCATTCACCGAACGGTCCCCTCACTGCTGCTATAATCAAATTAGAAGCAATTGACAGCTAAGTTGACAAAAGCAGTTATTAGTTGCCGAGCACATTCTTCTCTAGTGATGGATTTAGCTAAAAGCATCAGCCGACAAACACGCTGCTTGATAGCTCACTCTTTATCTATGTAACGTAGAACAATCACAAAGGCCTCACACACATGGGTCGTTCCATCAAAAATGATTGCTACATGTCTCCCACAAATATCTTGTTTCAGTTTACTGATTTCATCATGCAAGATGAATGGTATCAGACGACGAAGGTGTGATGAATCAGATAGGGAAAATACATTTTCTTCAAGTAGGTCCTAAAGGCATCTAACTTGCTGAGAGGAACACCTGCTTTTAGTAGAGCAGTCACTAAATTCACTCTGTACATACGGTTAGAATCGGGTAATGTTTCACCTGATGAATGAACTTCTTTATCAAATTCCCGGAGTGACCTCATTAAGCCCAATGACGCTTTTCTTTCGATACCAAACGTTCCTTGCCCCTCACATGCTTCAGAGACTTGATGTGAAACTCTAAGGAACTTTTCTTTACAGAGAGTTGTTCCCGGCAGCCTGAACAAAACAGTTTGCCATTGCTCACTGTCAAAGGTTCATTTTTGTAAGCCTTCACTCTTTCAGCTGGAGAAACTGACTTAGGATCATTGTTTGTACAACCTCTTCATCTCTTCTTTCCTACAGGAGGAAGGTTGATGCCAATCTTCCTTTTTCTGGCTAAGTCTGATGGCTGAGGAGATTTGAGCTCATCTACAAGATTGGTGACTGGCAACTCTGTGTAGTCTGAGCTGGTACTTTCATTGATGTCACACACACTGTCAGTGTCACCATCTAGTCCTGCCTCTATTGTCTCAGCCATATACTTCAGCTACAAACTCAACTGTTCAGTGTACAATGACTTGGCCATGTGGTCTGTACACAATAAAGTAATTAACTGCCAAGCAGACTAACCCTTTACCAGTAGATAATACTTGACTGTTGTGAAATGACCACACCGTGGTCATTTCACAACTGCACCAGCAAGAATCTTACCCACCCATATCCTGCAGGTAAGATGCTTGACTTGGCTAAGTGTGCCACAATTTCAATAAGTATGTCTAATCTAAGAAATCATTTAGATTTCTCCTGAAAGTCTGCCTATGACCTATTTTTCCAGCATTATTCTTAACCACCTATTTCCCCCAAAATTATGCTAGCCAGGGCCTACTCCCGGTATATAGCAGGCTCACGCGAGCTTTAGTGACTCATTATTCCTGAAGGCTATATATATAGAGCATCTAGTCCAAACGTCGAGTGAATATAATTTGAAAGTCAATTATTGAGGTGATTATAATATAATTATATTGTAGGTGCACAACTTAAGGAGAGGTGTTGGCTGAAGAATGCATGATATATATAGGCAACTGCAAATGATTAAAAGTATAACATTTTTGCCTAGTCAACATTCCAGGTTCAATGTTTTGTCCAAGGACAAAACCGACAGGCTCTCCTTTTTGTCAACTGGTATATGCCAAAGCTAGTCTCTACAGAGGTGCTACTCACTGCAGCATCATCCCTATCTGCTCCTTCGGTGTATAGGTAGCTTTCTCTTTGCTGAACTTGACACAGCAGGATTTGTGCCATGCACCATGGTTTTAGACCAGTCATGTCTTCTCCAAAAGTAAGTTATTTTATGACAACTATCCTAAATGGTTGTGATGTGAAGATTGTGACCTAAAGTGGGTTAGAAGCTTAAATATTGGGTGACATGTTTTTTACATGGTGGCTATATATCTAGTCAAGAGGACTATTTGGTCAAAAATAAAATAAACATCAATTATGGTATGGCATAACAAACATAATAATTTCATGCATTATATAGCTGGACCGTGTTCTCAATCTATCAAGGAATGACGGCACAGCTCATTTCTTTAAAAAAAGAGGAAAGCAATGGGTGTAGCTAGAGCATGTGGAGAAAATTTGGTGCTTTTGTCCACATATATTTGCTAAGCTACTTGACTATAGTCAAAACAATCCCCAAGATTGCTTAATTAATTCATGTGCTAGAGTGGACAAAGTCCCTCCTGGCACTGAGCACATCATGTTAGCATGCAGGTTGATTAACTAAGCAGGTGGAGCCCTAGGATACGTGAGCCTGCGGATGTCATTGTTCCATTGTTGTTGAGTTGAAAATATTGAGCTGCACATGTAAATTATATATACTGTATATATATATATATAGCAAGAGGGAATAGTATACAATGTGTAATATGTGGTTATAAACCAACGATGCTTATAAACTGTGTGTAAATCAATCTATACTTGTGTCAGTGCTCCATTGATTTGCGAAGCATATGGATACTATCAATCAGCATTCTCAGTGTCCTGATCACTAGATGCTGCTTTGTGCAAATTTATCTTGTGAAGCTGAGGCATACACACACCTTGTGAATAGCCTTGGCTGATCTGACCCGACTTGAAATAGGAGTGCTGTACTTTGATGGGTTCACACATCAAAGGATGGAGTTTCGGAAGGTTGCCCTAAAAGATATTTAATACATTGTTAACAAAACAACGCATTTAAAGGCCCTAAAGCGGTGACTGTGATGTGGCAGATGTGTTCTGTACTGTTTTTACCTTGATTACTGAATGTTAGTATTGTCTTACTGTAGCCTTTCTCGTTGTAGGGGACCAAACAGTAATGAATGTCCTCGAAAAACCCTTTGCAGTCGATAACAGCACATGAGTTTGTGTACCCAGCCTAATCCTAAACCAAATGACTCAGAATCTGTGTGCTTACTACTGTGTACTCAGCCTAATCCTAGATTAAAGGGTGGGTGCTTGTTACATGCACCTAGCCTAATCCGAAATCAAATACTGATGTAGAGGGGTGGGCATATGCCCCTCTACATGGTAGGTGTGCTTGCTATATACATACTCTTCAGTACTTGACTTTAGGGGACTGCAGTCCTGAGATAACAAAATAACACTGTATAGTTACTGTAGCTGCCTGTAGTACAAACAAACCATGTATGGTACATGTCATAAATATAACAACTTACTTTTCCTGAAGACTTGGTTACATGCCATATGTTAAGCGGAGGAGGAACTCGTACAGAACTTTCCAATGTAGCCGGTGGAAATGACAGTTTAGTTGATGAAATTGACAGTGAAGCTGGTGGTGGAATCGACAGTGTAGCTGGTACTGTAGCTGGTTGAACTGACAGTATAGCTGTAGGAACTGACGAACCTGGTGAAATTGACAGTGTAGCTGGTGGAACTGACAGAGCTGGTGGATTTGACAGCGTAGTTGATGGAACTGACAGAGCTGGTGGAATTGACAGTGTAGCTTGTGAAACTGGCAAAGCTGGTGGAATTGACAGTGTAGCTTGTGAAACTGGCAAAGCTGGTGGAATTGACAGTGGCTCCAGACAAGAGTTATTTATTCTTTCCTTCTGTATAATGTTTGAGTTAGAATATGTGCACAATTACTATCACCATAAATTAAAGACACAATACAAGTAATTCGTACAGTAGCAAATGAAGTTGGATCCTGTTTAAACAACAACAAAAAACTGCACATTCCAGAAAGTACCACAATCCTGAGACAGCATATTAGACAAGAGACTACTTATACTCTGCATATATGCATTTGTACCCAAGGTATTCCGTGCATGTAGTTTTTGAACAATGAAGAATAGCAAATCTTGTGAAAAATTCATACAAAACACTTTGGCTGAATTTTACAATTTACACAATCATGGGAGTTACAGCCAAATTTATCTTGGTGTGCTGCAAGCATGTCTATTTTATTTATGCCTAGAAGATAGTACACTGTACATTTACTAACAGATCGAACTGGACTCAAAATAGATCACGTCATTAGCAATGTGCACAGTAACTGAAGCATGGTGAGTGCATGCATAATGGGTAAAGGGCCAATTAGGTAAAGGGTCATGCGTACGCAATGTTAATATAGTATATGAGTTCAGCTAGGGCTACAGAGAGTCCAATTGTCTCTACCTCCCCCAAGAAGGCAGTCAGGTCTTCTTATAGTTGAGTCTGTCGACGGGTTTTGGGCCCCGTTTGCTTCTTCGTAAGGGGGGGTGGAGGGGGGGGGTTTGGGGTCTGCAATCGTCTGGGGAGTGCAGAGCGTTTCGTGGCAGGGGTGGTGGGGTGGGGGCTAGGTGTGTCCAGTGTGCGGGTGACTTGGGCGTAGGATCGTGGTTGTGAGTCGGCTGTAGTGGTGGTGTGCGGCGGAGAGCTGCTATCCTGCGCGGCGGTCGGGTTCCCGGGCAGCGATGGTATGGGTATTGGGGGTATCACTGGAGTGGAGGCGGTCGGTGTTGGCCTGGCGGGCGGAGGGGTGGGGGGAAGTGGCCCGGTGGGTGCAGGGGCGTTCGGTGGTGTCGCTTGGAGGGGCTGGGTCGAGGTTGGTAGTGGAGTTGATGGGCCGGTCGTGTCCGTGTCGAGTGTTGGGATTGGGCCAGGGATGGTTGTGCTGGCTGGGGGGTCAACAGTGCGACGAGTATGATCCGGTTCCATGAGGTTCGGATCATACCGACGAAGGAATCGGCGGTTTCTTGTGGTGAGTCGCCCAGAGCCATCTGTGCGGACCGCATACTGGTGATACTGAAGCACTTCGACAACGGTGCCAGTCTTGTCCCACTTGGTAGGGTGGCGTCCCGATTGGTTTTGGACTAGCACCGTGTCTCCGCACTTCAGTGGTGAGAGGCCTTGAGCGTGCTCGTCCCATCGGGCGCGGCCCGAGATGGTGCGTTTGGAGAGGGCTCTTTCCCTGAGTTCGAGCTTGTCGCTCCAATCTGGGTGGGGTCGGTATTTTTGTGGCAGTCCGGGGATGAGGTCTCGGGTGGCTCTCCCGAATAAACACAATGCGGGGGAAATCTTGGTGGTGGGGTCGGGTCCGTTCCTATACTGAAGGAGTGCCTTGTGGAAGTCGTCCGATAGGGCGCCCGCTGGTCCGGTGTTGCCCGCGATTAGGCGCTTCATAGTCTTGACGGCAACCTCCGCACGGCAGTTGGCGTGGGGGTTGTATGCGGAGGCTAAGCGGTGGTGGACGCCCCATGTTCGGAGGAATGTTCGGGTGTCATGGGACGCAAATTCTGGTCCGCCGTCTGAGGTGAGCGTGTCTGGGATGCCAAAAGTCGAAAATGTGTCACGGAGCGCCCTCATGAGTCCAGATGCCCCATCTCTGGAGCGGGAGACAATGGGCCAATTAGAGAACCGGTCGACCAGCAACAAGTACGCGACTCCCTCGTGGTGGAAGAAGTCCGCACAGATGTGCTGGAAGGGGTACTCTGGCTCCACTGGAGTGGTCGATGGCATGGCGGGTTGAGATGGGGCGTTGCCGTTGCAGGTGGCGCACCGATTGCGTGTGTCGGCGATGTCCTTTGTGATGCCTAGCCAGAACAGTGAGGACTCAGCGCGGGCTGTCATGCCGCTAATGCCCTGGTGGGCGGCATGCAGGGCGCCGAGGCAGGCTGGGCGTAAGCTCGTTGGTACGATGATCCTCTCCCCCCGGCACACTACACCGTCGATGGTGGACAGGTCGTGCACGTATGGCCACCATTCTCGGATGGAGGTGGGCATGAGTTGTTTTGGTTGGGGGGCCTCTCTCGATGAGTGATGTGAGCTCCTGTAGGGTGGTGTCTGACGCTGTGGCAATCTGCAGGGATTCCCAGTTCAGTGGTATGCCCGTGATGGCTGCGCACATGGCGTGAGCCAGGCCGTTGTCTTCGTGTCCGTCGATGTGGTCGTCGATGGAGAGACCAGCCAGGAGTGTTGTGGGGATCCGTGGGCTGTAATGTGGGCAGGGTGTGTCGGGGGCGGTGCTGTCATCCGGGAGGTTTAGGCGTTCGGGTTCTCTGATGCCGGATGGGTGACGGGAAAGGGCGTCGCTGGTGTGGTTCCTGACCCCTGGGATGTGCACCATCCTAAAGCGGTAACGCAGGGTTTTCTCCTTGAGGTTTCTTAGTCGTGTATTGGGGATGTCCTCAAGAGATCTGTCCCCAAATAGTTTCAGAAGAGGTTTGTGGTCGACCGCGACAATGAGGTCGCTGCAGCCGAGGACAAAGTGGCGAGCCTTGTCCAAGGCGTCTGCCACGGCCAGAGCCTCGCCTTCGACAGGGGCGTAGCGGGACTCAGCGGGGTGGGTGAATCGCGAGCCCACGAGTGTGACCTTCCATCCCTCTTTGCAGCAAAATATCTCGCGGGATGGGCACTGGCAGTGCTTTTGGAAGAGCCAGTACCCAATCCCGTCCTTGCTCCAATCTGTGGCCAGGCAGGTGGGTCGGTCTTTCTCAAAAATGGTGACGCCTTCCTTGATGCGACTGATGATCTCAGACTTGGATGCGTCAAACGCGTGCTGTAGGTCGTCATTCCAGGAGAATTGGGTGGATGGCTTGAGAAGTGCACGGAAGGGGGACATCACGGACGCCATAGAGAAAGCGTATGCGACCTGGTTGACAAGGCCGAACCAGGCGCGGACGTCCGTGATGCCCTGGGGGATTGGGAATTCATCTATTGCTCGGAGGTACTTGCGACAAGGTTTGACCTCAGACATGGTGATCTCAAAGCCGGCGAACTCCACCTCGTCCTGCGCGAAACGGAAGACTCTGCTATCGGGGGAAATTTTTTTGGTGCCGCCCCAATTAAGGCCCACCCGACCATATGGCTGTGGAATGCCCCTTCCCGGACTGTACCTTCAGCACTCCAGCCGATTTAAACCCTGCTGTCGCAGCAGTGGTACTCTCGACCCACGCTATCATTCATAGCCGCCCCATGAAGGCCAAACCAACCCCTGTCAAGCGACCTGAGGTATCCTCCGGGGGCACCACTGAGGGATGGTCATATTTCCTCTCCCGCTGGCGCTCTTACTCAATAGATGGCTATAGATAGCTAGAGGCTAATAGGGGCCAATGCTTGAGTTACTGTGCGCATAGAAGATAGTACACTGTACATTTACTAACAGATCGAACTGGACTCAAAATAGATCACGTCATTAGCAATGTGCACAGTAACTGAAGCATGGTGAGTGCATGCATAATGGGTAAAGGGCCAGTTAGGTAAAGGGCCATGCGTACGCAATGTTAATATAGTATATGAGTTCAGCTAGGGCTACAGAGAGTCCAATTGTCTCTAATGCCCTGTCAACATGAAAAAGTAGCCAATACCACTTGATCACGCTTTAAACATTAACCAGTATCAATAGAGCACAGACATCTACTGTAGTGTACGATGTATGGATGTGGTCCATTGTCATTTTACATGATATGCTAAACTAGATATGAAACGCCCCCCCCCGTTTAATATTTTAATACTTGTTTCTTACCGCTGGAAGTGAGTGAAGTACTTGACTGTCTGAAATAGGTGCTTGATCATTTAGTGAAATCAAGAATGAAAACAGCATGATAATCATCTGTAATGCACATAAAAAGTCCCAGCACCCCACCCCCAACAACATATACGCATATATTATCCACGATGTTGCTACATCTACCACAGTGGCACATGGCCACGCTTGCTATTATCATGTCTTCTTTTGGCTATGTGCTGCCTAATAACAATTAGGAACTTCTGCTTCATTGCTTAGCAAAGACACAAAAGCCTGTGTGGCTTCCGACCACACAGACTTCAAGCATTATACCTCGACTTCCTCTCACAGAGTCATCAACCTTTCGTCTGCAGAAACATCTCAACGCAAAAAGGAAGATGAATACACCAGTACAGGCAATGAGGGGTCTAAAAAGAAGGATACTATGATAGTGATTCCTTATGCAGCATGGATGAGTGAGGACATTATTGATAAACAGGCAATATCAGAGTCCATTCACACCTAATTAAGTCATGCGAATCATAAAAAAATTAATAATAATAATGATAAATAATGATAATAATAATAAGTTAAAAGTAGTCGGACGTTTCCTGCACCCGAGATGTTCACAGCACAGCAGCACGCTGTATTGCTACTGACAACCATTGGAGCAAGTAGAAATGGGCCTTAGCCCACTACTTAATTTTCCTGCCCAACTCCTTAATAAAGGACATGGCCTCATCACCAAATACACCCGTGGTCTCGAAGCCCAGAGGAACGAAATAGTGGGTGTCTCTGATTGAACGATTATTATTATTATTTATTATTATTATTCACTATTATTATGATATACATATTATTATAATTATAATATATAGTACTAATAACATAAAACAATATGATGAGGTGTCAGATGCCTGTGCTGCCCAGTACAGACATGCAGTTCCCCCGCTGGACCGCCACAGATAGTCTCTGGAGCAGGTACTCTGTCGATTTGGGCTCGCCCAACTCTGTTTTAATTCGGTATCCGAGCTCCTTCAAAAAGGCCAGTGACTTCGGGCCAATTGCCCCCAAGGTCTCAATGGCTATGGGCGAGAACACGTGGCCTGGTGGAAGCTCCCGATACTTATCGCTTTTCCGTTCCTCTCTGCTTCAGCGACCCTCCCTGGCTCTTGGGTGGCATGTGCTCTGTATGACAAAGCAAATGTATCTGGGCAGGTAGCATCCCAAGTCAGCAAACAGCCAGACTTCCATGGCCAGTGTCACACCATCTGGTCTCTTGCCATCTGATTTCAAAAGGCCCAAAGGCTCTAGCCTGGAGGGAAGATGAGCAGCCGCCAAACCTAGTTTGATGATGTCGTTCACTGCCGCATGCCGTTGATGTCTTCCCACACTCCGCCT
This sequence comes from Cladorhizidae sp. MBARI D1340-BT2, assembly GCA_028752905.1. Lineage (NCBI taxonomy): Eukaryota > Metazoa > Porifera > Demospongiae > Poecilosclerida > Cladorhizidae > Cladorhizidae sp. MBARI D1340-BT2. Next base: position 23,214,620 of record JAQNBH010000009.1, read on the forward strand.
ACAGCTGAGGGCATGCCTACCTAGGGCATCAACAGCAGTCCCACAAAGGTGGCAGGAGTGGGGCCCACAGACTGCTGTTCCCAAGCGCAGACCCACAGCAACCCTCACAGTGTTGTCATCCATCCGCAGGCCTAGAGCTGTCAAAGGCAATGCCCTCAGCCAGGCACCCGACTCCTTGGTGGACACTGAGAGAAGACGGGCACGCTCCTCATCATTTTCTGCACCCTGTAGCAGCCGTTCAGCAGCAGAAGCAGCCCGCAAACTGTCCCACCACTTCTGCTTGCAAGCAGCAGCACCCTCAGGAGGCTGGTGATCATGTCCCACTGACCAGCATGACTGCACCTCGACCACGAAAGGAGCAGGGAGTGACCTGAAGGATGGGGGAAGGATGGCGTTGACCAGCTCAAACGAAGAAAACGTTGAGGCCAGAAAACTGCTGAGATACACGCATTGTCTCCTAGGGGAGAACCCAACAACTGAGCATTAGAAGGGGGCACCAATTGTGCACCAGGGAGTGAACCGAGAAGGGTTCCACATGTAGTCATGTCATGGCTTATAATCTCGCACTTCGCCGTGTTCAGCAATAAGCCCAGCTCAACAGCATCCCCCATCACTTTCAAATCATGGATTAGGTCTTGGCAGTTCGTTGATGTAGTGTTAGGCAGAAAAGTAGTGGACCCAAAGGATCTCCCTGCTGTACTCCCTCTACTGATGAAATATAGACCGGTCACCCCATTGGAGGATGGAAGGAGCAGCGTACATTATTATTTATTTTATTATTTTTTAATTTTTTATTATTTTTATTATTATAACAGGACAAAAATGTTTTATTTATTATATAAATGATAATAATAATGATGATGATAATAATAATAATCAAAATAAAATGTCATCAGAGTCCAAATCCAAGTTATCTGTGGTCCCCGCAACCGAAACTGCATTACCTCTCTGCACCACAACAGAAAGCCTCTGCAGGAGGTGCTGAAGGGAGTTCTTCTCTCCAGTCGCTTGAAAAAGGCGCTGCCCCAAATCCCTTAGAAAGAGTCAACTCTGTGGTCCAAACACACCTGAAGTTTCAATTGCTACAGGAACAAAGGAGTGATTTTTATTGTTCAAATTGGTGTACTTCTCTCTCTTAGCCAAAGCCGCTACTGTTCCTGCCACTGTGGAGGCACTACCAATGTAGGAGGGAGAATGCAAGTGATATCCCACACCAACAATTTCCCATACTTCCACGGAACCAACGTGATGCTATCCAGGCACTTCCCATCATTTCTGTAGAGGCCAGAAGGCTGCAGTTTCGAGGGTATCTTTGCCGAAGCTAAAGACCTGTGTACAATGTCATATGGCAGCATGAAGAAAATGGCGGCCCACACTGTGACGCTAGCTAAGACCATGGGTAGCGAATTGGTCAACAGCAGCCTCGCAGTGCTGACACGCATGTGGCCTACACAAAGGAGTGCCTAGGGGAAGACCCACAGCAATACCGATGGTGTTGTCATTCATGCGAAGGCCTAGAGATGAGATGGGAGGAGCAGACAGCCATAAACCTGATTGTTTTGTAGAGGCAACTAGCAAACGAGCTAAACAGGGTTGGGAGCATTTGCAAGCAGGCTGGCGGCAGTCACAGATACCTTGACTGAGTCTCAGATCTTTTGGCGATGTGAAGCCGGGCTGGTAGGTGGGGATTGATCATGGCCCTGGGACCAGTGGGAGACTGCATCATCCCAGTTGAGAATAGGTATATATATATATACCGTAGAGACGAGAAGTTGATTATCGAGAAGGTGATTATTATGTCAACTGAGAGTTCATTGAGCAATATATACCCAGAAATTAGTGAGATGCTACGAGAAGAGTTTACACGAGGGCTGCTGGAAGAATCACTGGAAGAATCACCACGTGTTCACATCTGAAGAGCCTGAACTTGAAGCCACGACCACCATAATTATTCTTATTTTATTAGAGAATAAGACTAATGTGATGTACTATAGTATAGGACCCCTTACCTGTTATGTCATTCAGTATTGAATGCTATCATTTATGGTCTATGAGCATTTAATCGTAGATACACAAATGGGAGTTGTCCCTATTTATCTAATTATTATCATTTTCTGCTGCATGTGGCTGATATCAACAATCTGATGACATATACACTCTAGAGAACTGGTGACAAAGGACAACCCTGTCTCTGTCCTGCCGCCACTTCAAACCACCTAGACCCTTCCTTCTCCACCTACCCTTTTCCACCTAACAACACACTTGACTGAATTCCTTCATACAAGCATTTGCACACATTGACAAAATTCTTCCTGAATTCTGTACCCTCTCATCTTCATTCACAATCCTCTCCACACGGTATCATATGTCTTGTTTTCATCCAGAAATGTCTGTCGCCTCTGTGACTTCATAATGTCACACACACCTCAACACTAGGAACTGGTCAGCCACATCCTCTCCCTGGCCTAAATCCACCTTACCCTCTGTTAGTATGTACTTCTCTGCAAACCTACTGAGCCTACCTGCCAACATTCTTGCCATCACTACTCCCCAGAGCTATCCCTCTGTAATTACTAGCCACCTCATCATTTCCAGCTTTAAAGAGTGGCACATATAACTCTGTCTCCAATTATCTGGCAAAAACTTCGACTCCATCACCAAATTAAATAGAGCTTCCACCATCCTATTCCCACCACACTTCAACATCTCGTTAATTATGCCATCAGGACCAGGAGCCTTGCCCCTTTTCAACCCCTTCACAATATTGTACATCTCCTGGAATCCAACCTGCTGCACCATCCAGCTTTAGCTTTAGACTCTAGGTTGTCAATTGGAACATCCTCCCCTGACCTGGACACACACCATAATCCTTCCCAATGCTTTGCCATAACCTCTAGTATTTCCTTCCTTTTCTCCACTGCAACCCCATTTTCCCCTCTCACTCTCCGAATTTGATATTGCTTCTTCTTTCCCTTCAAGTGCGTCCAAAAGAACTTACAGCTGGTCTCTCCATGCTCTTTAATCTTTTCTATTGTAGTCTTCCTCAGTCTCTTCTTTTCCAATCTAATCAACCTCTTCACATGTCTTCTTGCCTCCTATATTCCTCCCATTGGCATAATGATCTTTCTTCACCTACATCGTCACCCCTAGACTCTCTAAGCTTCCTACAGGACACTTGTCATGCTTGGATGGCTACTTCAATGTCACGAGACCATCAGCCCTTAGTTAGTTTTTCCCTCCCTATAGCTACCCAACTCAGCCGCCAAAAGCACAATGTGTCTCCACAGTTCCCAAATTTGTTGTACACCTTCTCTGTCGTTTCCCATCCCTAGCCCTGACACATTCCTCCCAATCTCTGAAACCCTCTCTCACCATAATATGTTGATATTCTTCCCAATTCATCTTGCCATCAACCTTATTTAAACCGTGGAGTACTTGCTCTTTCCTCAAAGTTACCTATTCTCAACATACCACATTAGATTATGATCTGACCCTAGATCAATTTCTCCACTGTCCTCAATCACCATCTCATCTCTACATAACTAATCCCTTTGACAGCAAGATATAAGCTATCTATCACTGACCTAGTTTCTCCTATCTCCCACTACACTGTGATACCTTATTCCTGATATGCAAATTGCACACCCCAATCAGATCCAACAACCTCTTACCATTCCTGTTAGGCGACTGCTCTTACCCTAATTCTATGTGGGCATTATTAGAATTACCTCACAGCCTGTTTCCTGATGTTCTGCCCTTTCATCACCTCAAACAACTCTTCTGATACTTGACCCTTTATCCCTTCCGGGTTACTATAATTATGTTTTAATGTAATTAAGCTGTTTGCTGGAGCTGGTATCTGGGTCTCCCACAATGAAGGGTGGGGGACATATTGATCAGTAGATACGGTGCATGGTAAAGGGTGATCATAAAGAAGCAGCCTGTCATGATTTCGTGATGCTCGTTAACATCCACCACATCCACAATCACGTTATTGCTGTCCTCTGCTATTAATTCCACCCACACAGTTCCTTCCATCCTCAGTTGCAGCCTATACAGACCTGATGCTCCTAGCTAACTTGTAGGAGAGTACTTTGCTTTTCACTTCCCTCCTGTTCCGATAGGGCTAGGGCTAGGGCTAGGGCCCGAGACTTTGAACTTGTAGCATCACGTCGCTCAAGCAGTCCTCCAACACATTTCCCCCAGTTTGCAGGTCCATCACCCCCACTGCTACCACTGGTTGACCCTCCTTTTCCTGCTGATGCATTAACTGTCTTTGTCTCGTCTTCATTTCCACCTGGTTGCAAGGCTCCTGGCTCTTCACTCCTTTCTGGGTGCCTGGATTACCCCCCACCACTTCTCTCCCTCATCTATCCTTCCTCCTCTCTTCTCCATTTCGATTCATCCCCTTGCGTAGTTTCCCCCATCGTTTGATACACTGGAACCCCCTCACCTGGTGATCCCTGTTCTGACAGTCCACCTCCTGCACTATGTCTACACCTACATTCCTCCGTGGCACTCTCCTTCTCTTGTACCGTTCTTTCAATGGCCTCCCCACCAGCTCGTTCGAGGCACCCTGAAATGTTTTCCCTTGTGACTTTTTGTTGTCATAGGCACACTCAATGATGGTTGGATGACCTGCTTCCTGTTCCCTCCTTCAGACACAGAACTTCTGATGACCATCTGCTCTCCCCTTTAACCTCAACCTTGTCCTCCCAACTCCCCCCATCATTTATCTTGGTCTGTACGAGAGCCACTACCATTGTTTCTTAGCACCTTTATTAACCTCGGCTATCACCTGTTCTATATAACTTCCTCCACAAAACTTCAATTCTTCTCTGTTTATGCTCTACTTGCTTTTCCAATTCTTCCACCCTCAACAGAACAGTAGCCAGCACATCACCCATTCCATCAATTTGAAATTAATCGACACACCACCACTCTCTCTATGTTCCAACTTCTTTAATACATCCCTCGTCAATACATGTACAGTGCTGGTGACATTAGTATCTTATAACCGACCACCATCTCTCTTGTCCTGATATATACTTCTCCTCAAATCCTGCTTCCTTAACATAACTTTATCACTGAAACATCTTACTACACTATTCATTGCTCTTTCTTGTGCCTCTTTCCAGTTCTTATCAACACACTACACAACTAGTTTCCTTTACCTTCAACATGAACTTCTCCCTTCCCCACACTTGCTCTATCCAAACTCCCAAAACACTGACTACAAACCCATTTTTTCTGACCTCAACTCTTAATATCTCCTCAGACATGCCAACACATCTTTGGTGAAACCATCCCCCACAAGACCCTTAACATCCAATCCAACTTGAGCCTTCTTCAGCCTTAGAATATACCACACACGTATTTATTTAATTTTAATTTATTATTGTTGTTATTTTTGTTATTTGTTAATTTTTTAATTGATATTTATATGTATTTTTTTTATTAAATACATCCAGTGCACGTGCTATATAGGTGCGTGGTGGGTATATAGCTAGCTCCCAGTTAGGCCTTGGCAGATTATGCTCGAATTTCTGCTATTTTTTCCCCTCCTAATATTCATGCTCCTAATATTCACCTATTTTTCTTTTCATTCTACCTTTCAATATACCTCTTTTTCTGAATTTTTTTTGTTAGCTACATCATTTAAAAAGAGTATAGGCAATCAAGGATTCAAGATTCGAGACATTTTAACAGTTACAATCATCTATAGACTATAGTTGTACTAAGATTCGAGACATTTTAACAGTTACAATCATCTATAGACTATAGTTGTACTGTAACATAACAGAAAGTTGTAAGTAATCCTCCAAAGAAGTTTCTTGCTTCATAGAAAAGGTATTGCTCAAAATTGAGAATACACGTTCAGCTGCAGCTGACGAAGGCTGCACCAATAAGACTAATCTACATGTGTGAGTCCAGTTAGGCAATCTACCATTCTCCTCATGGCACTTCCACCACTCAATGGGGGTCTACGCTATCCGAAACATCCTCAGCTGCTGCAAGATATTCAGGTAACTCAGACTTTAAGCCATTAATCATTTCCGTGTTCAAGAATGGGAAGACAGTAAGTGAATCAATATCAATAGCAGTTGGCTTGAGTTCATTCACTTTTGAAGGTGAAAGGTAACGTGCTGCAGGCAAGTACAATAGGCCTGAGATATCTGTCAAACTTCTCCTTGAAGTACGAGTAGGTAGGGGCCAACAAGCTTTGGCGTAAGCTATCAGTTGGCACTCACGTGTAGAATTTCCTCCTGACAGATGCTTAGAGACTGCAGCCACATTTGGATAGTATTGTGACGAGACATGAGAATACAGAAGACTTAATCTCTGATAGGCAACTAACACTAATGGCCCATCACCTTCCAATGGGTATGTTGCCTTGACGAACGGTTCCATTGTATCTACTATTATAGCGAGCTCCATTTTCACCTACATGCTGCTTGATCGTCAATGATTTCCAGTAGTTTTCCAGTTGTACATGGAGAAATCACTGCCATCTGGTTGCTGAATAGGTTGGAGTGGACAATCCAGTCTGTGTCTTCCATGCAAGCCTCGACTTCGGACTGTGAGCGAACAAGCTTATCCAAGCTTTTATGAACACATCTAAGATAGGTGTTTTCATTCTTTCTCCAACATGATCCAGTGTGCGAAAAACAGCCGATATCCATTCTTATAATAGATCACAGATATGGTCCTCATCGCCACATCATTCACCGAACGGTCCCCTCACTGCTGCTATAATCAAATTAGAAGCAATTGACAGCTAAGTTGACAAAAGCAGTTATTAGTTGCCGAGCACATTCTTCTCTAGTGATGGATTTAGCTAAAAGCATCAGCCGACAAACACGCTGCTTGATAGCTCACTCTTTATCTATGTAACGTAGAACAATCACAAAGGCCTCACACACATGGGTCGTTCCATCAAAAATGATTGCTACATGTCTCCCACAAATATCTTGTTTCAGTTTACTGATTTCATCATGCAAGATGAATGGTATCAGACGACGAAGGTGTGATGAATCAGATAGGGAAAATACATTTTCTTCAAGTAGGTCCTAAAGGCATCTAACTTGCTGAGAGGAACACCTGCTTTTAGTAGAGCAGTCTCACTACATTCACTCTGTACATACGGTTACATACGGTTAGAATCGGGTAATGTTTCACCTGATGGATGAACTTCTTTATCAAATTCCCGGAGTGACCTCATTAAGCCTAATGACGCTTTTCTTTCGATACCAAACGTTCCTTGCCCCTCACATGCTTCAGAGACTTGATGTGAAACTCTAAGGAACTTTTCTTTACAGAGAGTTGTTCCCGGCAGCCTGAACAAAACAGTTTGCCATTGCTCACTGTCAAAGGTTCATTTTTGTAAGCCTTCACTCTTTCAGCTGGAGAAACTGACTTAGGATCATTGTTTGTACAGCCTCTTCATCTCTTCTTTCCTACAGGAGGAAGGTTGATGCCAATCTTCCTTTTTCTGGCTAAGTCTGATGGCTGAGGAGATTTGAGCTCATCTACAAGATTGGTGACTGGCAACTCTGTGTAGTCTGAGCTGGTACTTTCATTGATGTCACACACATTGTCAGTGTCACCATCTAGTCCTGCCTCTATTGTCTCAGCCATATACTTCAGCTATAAATAGCTAGCTACAAACTCAACTGTTCAGTGCACAATGACTTGGCCATGTGGTCTGTACACAATAAAGTAATTAACTGCCAAGCAGACTAACCCTTTACCAGTAGATAATACTTGACTGTTGTGAAATGACCACACCGTGGTCATTTCACAACTGGTACCACCAGCAAGAATCTTACCCACCCATATCCTGCAGGTAAGATGCTTGACTTGGCTAAGTGTGTCACAATTTCAATAAGTATGTCTAATCTAAGAAATCATTTAGATTTCTCCTGAAAGTCTGCCTATGAAAGCTTGCCTATTTTTCCAGTCAACCACAATTCTCTGAACCACCTATTTCCCCCCAAATTATGCTAGCCAGGGCCTACTCCCGGTATATAGCAGGCTCACGCGAGCTTTAGTGACTCATTATTCCTGAAGGCTATATATATAGAGCATCTAGTCCAAACGTCGAGTGAATATAATTTGAAGTCAATTATTGAGGTGATTATAATATAATTATATTGTAGGTGCACAACTTAAGGAGAGGTGTTGGCTGAAGAATGCATGATATATATATTATATATATATAGGCAACTGCAAATGATTAAAAGTATGACTTTTTGCCTAGTCAACATTCCAGGTTCAATGTTTTGTCCAAGGACAAAACCGACAGGCTCTCCTTTTTGTCAACTGGTATATGCCAAAGCTAGTCTCTACAGAGGTGCTACTCACTGCAGCACCATCCCTATCTGCTCCTTCGGTGCATAGGTAGCTTTCTCTTTGCTGAACTTGACACAGCAGGATTTGTGCCATGCACCATGGTTTTAGACTAGTCATGTCTTCTCCAAAAGTAAGTTATTTTATGAATGTATATGTTCCATCCAATCTATGAATCTGCCCAATCTACGAATTCATAGATTGGACAGCACAATCTACGAATTCATAGATTGGGCTGCACAATCTACGAATTCATAGATTGGACTGCACAATCTACAAATTCATAGATTGGGATGCACAATCTATAGATTGGGCCGATTCAGCAGAGACATGGAGATTCATAGATTGGATGGAACATATATAGCTAACAATAGGGTTGTAGAACAGTTTCCTACAGAAGTAGTAGACATAAAACATAATGTTGGATATCTTAAGCCTTATAACGGCCGAGATATAATAGCAAGTTCGAAATGCAGTTGATAATCGGTCGTTTACGCTGTTTGAAAAAGTATACATTATAGATATAAATAGTTGAAGTAATTTTATACTTTTACAGTGAACAGGTTGTTCTTTTGAGAGGGTAGTTTGATGAAATGTTATCCAGTCCAGGGAATGGTGTCATTGTCCCACTCTCAAAGCACTTCTTCAAGTGAGTTCTCATTAGTGATTATTTCCACACACAATCACAGCGAGGAATTCCGTGGCAGATAGCAGTTGCAGTCGCGATTGCAAAGAGGCCACAGTCTGTTGCACCCACTTGTTCTTGGGCCTCCATCAAATGTACTGTGACATCAGACTTGGTCGTAAGGGAGCAAATTTGATTGGTTACGTTCTTACTCAATCTAGTGGTATTCAGGCTATCATATACTCTGACATCATCTTGAAATACACAACCAATGCCTATTGCTCTCGTTGATTAGCTGGACTCCATTTGATTTCATTTCTTTCCACTGGTTAACCTGCCCAAGCAGAGTATTCTGCAGACTATTGACTGCTTCTGCAGAAGTATTTGTGCAGCATTGATATGCTATCATTTAACCAATTTCCGTCTTCAAGGACTTCTTGTCTCTGATGCTGAGGAATGGATCAGGTAGCCAGAATTCTATGCTGACCTGTTTGATAATATCAAGTGTATTATCTTTGTGAGTCTGATTCTCTATGACTTCCTTTCAGTATTCTCACTGCCTTTGCTCCTTTTGCCATTGTTATGGTCTTTCTATTGGTACATCCATTTGCACCCACTTGTTCTTGGGCCTCCATCAAATGTACTGTGACATCAGACTTGGTTGTAAGGGAGCAAATTTGATTGGTTACGTTCTTACTCAATCTAGTGGTATTCAGGCTATCATATACTCTGACATCATCTTGAAATACACAACCAATGCCTATTGCTCTCGTTGATTAGCTGGACTCCATTTGATTTCATTTCTTTCCACTGGTTAACCTGCCCAAGCAGAGTATTCTGCAGACTATTGACTGCTTCTGCAGAAGTATTTGTGCAGCATTGATATGCTATCATTTAACCAATTTCCGTCTTCAAGGACTTCTTGTCTCTGATGCTGAGGAATGGATCAGGTAGCCAGAATTCTATGCTGACCTGTTTGATAATATCAAGTGTATTATCTTTGTGAGTCTGATTCTCTATGACTTCCTTTCAGTATTCTCACTGCCTTTGCTCCTTTTGCCATTGTTATGGTCTTTCTATTGGTACATCCATGAGAACTGTCACTGCCATAACCTCTATAGCATTCCTTGCAGAATTCTTCAAATATCTTTTTTTTGCACTACACTTGCCATGTCACTTTAAGTTCTTTATCTGCCAAGTCCATGTGGAACTTTTTCTCACATCATTACACTCTCAGTTGCAATCATCACTTTCTCTGTTGCAAAGGGTGTTAATATGCTACCATGTTTTGAAGTATATTGATTGGCAGGCAATAGATGGGCATTCATAGATTGTGCAGCACAATCTATAGATTGGGCAGATTCATAGATTGGATGGAACATATATATATATTCCAGCAATCTGAAAACACTGACATTATTCACACTTCCTTATGGTTAGCAGGCATTTCTGAGGCTGTGCAGTTTCCTCGTTCCTCGATAGAGGTCCAATTATATACACGAAATTGTTATGTTTTGTTATGCCATATATATTATTTTATTTTGGACAACTAGCCATCTTGACAACTATCCTAAATGGTTGTGATGTGAAGATTGTGACCTAAAGTGGCTTAGAAGCTTAAATATTGGGTGACATGTTTTTTTACATGGTGGCTATATATCTAGTCAAGAGGACTATTTGGTCAAAAATAAAATAAACATAATTATGGTATAGCATAACAAACATAATAATTTCATGCATTATATAGCTGGACCGTGTTCTCAATCTATCAAGGAATGACGGCACAGCTCATTTCTTTAAAAAAAGAGGAAAGCAATGGGTGTAGCTAGAGCATGTGGAGAACATTTGGTGCTTTTGTCCACATATATTTGCTAAGCTACTTGACTATAGTCAAAACAACCCTCAAGCTTGCTTAATTAATTCATGTGCTAGAGTGGACCAAGTCCCTCCTGCACTGAACACATCATGCAGGTTGACTAACTAAGCAGGTGGAGCCCTAGGATACGTGAGCCTGCGGATGTCATTGTTCCATTGTTGTTGAGTTGAAAATATTGAGCTGCACATGTAAATTATATATATATACTGTATATATATATAGCAAGAGGGAATAGTATACAATGTGTAATATGTGGTTATAAACCAACGATGCTTATAAACTGTGTGTAAATCAATCTATACTTGTGTCAGTGCTCCATTGATTTGCGAAGCATATGGATACTATCAATCAGCATTCTCAGTGTCCTGATCACTAGATGCTGCTTTGTGCAAATTTATCTTGTGAAGCTGAGGCATACACACACCTTGTGAATAGCCCTGGCTGATCTGACCCGACTTGAAATAGGAGTGCTGTACTTTGATGGGTTCACACATCAAAGGATGGAGTTTCGGAAGGTTGCCCTAAAAGATTTTAAATACATTGTTAACAAAACAACGCACTTAAAGGCCCAATAAAGCGGTGACTGTGATGTGGCAGATGTGTTCTGTACTGTTTTTACCTTTTTTACCTTGATTACTGAATGTTAGTATTGTCTTACTGTAGCCTTTCTCGTTGTAGGGGACCAAACAGTAATGAATGTCCTCGAAAAACCCTTTGCAGTCGATAACAGCACATGAGTTTGTGTACCCAGCCTAATCCTAAACCAAATGACTCAGAATCTGTGTGCTTACTACTGTGTACTCAGCCTAATCCTAGATTAAAGGGTGGGTGCTTGTTACATGCACCTAGCCTAATCCGAAATCAAATAATGATGTAGAGGGGTGGGCATATGCCTCTCTACATGGTAGGTGTGCTTGCTACATACTCTTCAATACTTGACTTTAGGGGACTGCAGTCCTGAGATAACAAAATAACACTGTATAGTTACTGTAGCTGCCTGTAGTACAAACCAACCATGTATGGTACACGTCATAAATATAACAACTTACTTTTCCTGAAGACTTGGTTACATGCCATATGCTAAGCGGAGGAGGAACTCGTACAGAACTTTCCAATGTAGCTGGTGGAAATGACAGTTTAGATGAAATTGACAGTGAAGCTGGTGGTGGAATCGACAGTGTAGCTGGTACTGTAGCTGGTTGAACTGACAGTATAGCTGTTGGAACTGACGAACCTGGTGAAATTGACAGTGTAGCTGGTGGAACTGACGGAGCTGGTGGAATGGACGGTATAGCTGGTGGATTTGACAGCGTAGTTGATGGAACTGACAGAGCTGGTGGCATTGACAGTGTAGTTGGTGGAACTGATAGAGCCGGTGCAATTGACAGTGTAGCCGGTGCAATTGACAGTGTAGCTGGTGGAACTGACAGAGCCGGAGGAAATGACAGTGTAGCTTGTGGAACTGACAGAGCTGGTGGAATTGACAGTGTAGCTGGTGGAACTGACAGAGCCGGAGGAAATGACAGTGTAGCTTGTGGAACTGACAGAGCTGGTGGAACTGACAGAGCTGGTGGAAATGACAGTGTAGCTTGTGAAACTGGCAAAGCTGGTGGAATTGACAGTGGCTCCAGACAAGAGTTAGTTATTCTTTCCTTCTGTATAATGTTTGAGTTAGAATATGTGCACAATTACTATCACCATAAATTAAAGACACAATACAAGTAATTCGTACAGTAGCAAATGAAGTTGGATCCTGTTTAAACAACAACAAAAAACTGCACATTCCAGAAAGTACCACAATCCTGAGACAGCATATTAGACAAGAGACTACTTATACTCTGCATATATGCATTTGTACCCAAGGTATTCCGTGCATGTAGTTTTTGAACAATGAGAATAGCAAATCTTGTGAAAAATTCATACAAAACACTTTGGCTGAATTTTACAATTTACACAATCATGGGCAAATTTATCTTGGTGTGCTGCAAGCATGTCTATTTTATTTATGCCCTGTCAACACGAAAAAGTAGCCAATACCACTTGATCACGCTTTAAACATTAACCAGTATCAATAGAGCACAGACATCTACTGTAGTGTACGATGTATGGATGTGGTCCATTGTCATTTTACATGATATGCTAAACTAGATATGAAACGCCCCCCCCGTTTAATATTTTAATACTTGTTTCTTACCGCTGGAAGTGAGTGAAGTACTTGACTGTCTGAAATAGGTGTTTGATCATCTAGTGAAATCAAGAATGAAAACATCATGATAATCATCTGTAATGCACATAAAAAGTCCCAGCCCCCCACCCCCAACAACATATACGCATATATTATCCACGATGTTGCTACATCTACCACAGTGGCACATGGCCACGCTTGCTATTATCATGTCTTCTTTTGGCTATGTGCTGCCTAATAACAATTAGGAACTTCTGCTTCATTGCTTAGCAAAGACACAAAAGCCTGTGTGGCTTCCGACCACACAGACTTCAAGCATTATACCTCGACTTCCTCTCACAGAGTTAAACCGTATCATATATGATGTGTTGTTTACTCTGTTATATGTTTGTGCACAATGCTTCAAATTATTGAGTTGGTGTGCACTGCATAAAATATATGTTTGTGCACAATGCTTCAAATTATTGAGTTGGTGTGCACTGCATAAAATATCTACATTAGTTTTATATAGCCAAAAAAATGAGGATATTTTAGGTGCAGTCTGATGCCAAGAATGCGAGTTCAGCCTTCCCCATACTTGTATTCGCTCTCTGGTATACAGTAATACACTAGTACGTCCTCATATCATTAATAATAGAGTGCATTTTCCTTCCCAAGTTCAAAGGCCCAACATTACTTGCTCCAGATCCAGTTCTTATTGTTGGCAATAACTTAATGTGATTCAAGATTTCCTAGCACAGATATGTAAGCTCATACACGGTATGTATCAATTTTTCCGTGCATATGTTTGAGAAGTGTCCTACTTGAGTTCCAAGATGGATCATGTGATCAATAATAAAACATCAACTCCTGTTGCTGTCAAGTGTATGACAAACGAACAAAAACATTGTACACAACATTACAATATTTACCTTCAACTGAAAGAACGCTAGAAGGAGAGACATCTTGGTGGTAAGGAATATTCTCAGATGATAAAACCACACCCAGGGAGGAGTCTTGAACATGTGATTTTGAAATGGATGTAGGAACAATGGGTTCAACAATTTGAATACTTTGATCCAAAGCAATAGGTACAGGCTCAATGGTCTGCTGGCTGACTGCTACATGTTCCTGTGCATCCGAAATGCTGGAAAAATTATAACATGGCATAACAAAAGAGTGACACAGCTTAACAGAATAGTAACCCTGCATAACAGAACAGTGTAACTGAAAATTAAAGTGACAGCATGACAGAAGAGTGACAAAGAGTAACAGAATTCTGACATAGCATAATGTAATAGTGACACTGATAATGTAATAGTTGACAGAATACAACAAAATAGTGACAAAGTATAACAAAATCATGATGGTGCATAACAGAATAGTGACACAGTATAACAGATTAATGACCGTGCTTAATTAAACAAAATAGTGGCACAGTTTAATGACGGTGCATAACAGAATAGTGACACAATATAACAGATTAATGACAGTGCATAGCAGAATAGGGTACAGTATAACAGATGTATTGCATGCATGCATTGTAGCTTCAAGCTACTGGTGTTACATATTATATTTTCAAGTATTGCTTTTTAAACAACCTTGAAGTATGCAGTTTTGTGTAACAGACACTTCACCAGTCACTACATACAAGCATAGTCATTGGTTAAGAGCCTGTCCCACAAGTCTAGCTAACAAATACGATGGAAAGAGGGAAGAGGAGGAGTGGAACAGGAGGAGAGGGGGGAGTGGAGGAGGTGGAGGAGGAGAGTAAAGGAGAAAAAAGGAGAAAAAAAGAGGAGAGGAGGAAGAAGGGAAAAGAAGGAGGATGAGAAGGGGGATGAAGAGATAAGGAGGTCTTGAATTACCCATGTCAATACAGCGTTATATTATACCTATTTCTTGTCCTGTGCTCTTGACATGGGAGATGTGGTGATGAAGGTATTACCTGTCTTGCATATTTCTGGACTTCTTCCAATACCTTCACAAAGTAGTCAGTTTATATAGATACAGTATATATATAATGCATATTTGTATTATAAGATAATATTAGAAATGCATTAGAGCACGTGTTTTATATGGTATTTTTGCACCCACTTCACTTAATCAGGTCTTAAAACTATATTTATATGGGTTAGCTAACCAGGATTTTGATCCATAACCTAAATTAAAGACCTCATGTAACCAGATTAATTTAGTCTGGCGTACTTGCACAATTTTATCTTGCTTTCACTAATACCTCAGAGATGAATGCTGGACGAGAAGGCTTCTTTCTGCACTTCCATGATTCCGAGAGCTATATTAACAAAAATAATAAACTACAGATCATATGCAATATATAATATATTAAAAAGATGTACACAAATAATATTGTTGAAATTTCTCTACCCACAGGCCTGTGAGTATGTATATGTATTAATTTATACACACACACATATCTATACATATATATGTATGTATGTATGCACCGATAGCGAGAAAAGTTGAAGAGGAGTTCATGGCTATCCAAGACCATAAACACCATATTGAACTAAACAGCACCATCTTTGATGAACATCACACTTTCCATGGCACTTTACTTTTTCTCCAGTTTCAAGTACAAAGTGAAGAGATTGGCTCTGATGTCTTTGTCGAAGTATATAGGATGATATACAGTATATGGTGACCTCTCAATAAAACCAGCAATTCAAGACCGCACATAGTTTTGCCATGAGTAGACCTGGCTACACCCGCTTTACCGTCACTGTCAAAACCAACGGGGCCTTGTTCAAGGACCCATAACTTCATTCCCAACCACCTATGAATGTAATTATAGCACCAAAAGAAAGCTCTCATCATGTACATGACTTCTAAGGCCGATAATTAGTGCACATGTGTAGCTGATCTTACAGCAAGAGTGCTGGCTGCCTTCTCTATTGCTTGTGAACTCTATATCAGGTTAGTCCTGGTGGATGGTATGCTAGCTTGCCTAGTGACAACGTAACTAAGCAGCTCCCCTTCTCTAGCATGGCAGGATTTGAGTCAGTTCAGGTTTTAGCTAGCTCAGTTGACTGCATGAAGCATGATGTTTGTCTGAGAATTCTTCCATGCTCTATTCCAAATCTTTAACCGTCTTCAGCGATAGCTAGCTATGAATTATGGCTAAATGATCCAGGAAAAAAACTTGGTAGCTGGAGCAATGGTTACCTTGGATGGATAAGGGAACTGGAACTGTGGAACTCTAAGCAAGAAAGAGCAGTTCCAGCTGACACAGTAAACATCTTGAGACAGGGAAAACACCTGGTCCATAGAGCACACAGTACTTGTCAGAATATTTTAACATGAGCTACACCCTTGGGCCTCATGCTAGTGTATTTCAGATTTTCTTTGCAATGGAGAAGGAGATCCTGGAGCAAATCAGATGAGCAACCAATTTTCTGGGAGTGTGAAACAAGACGTAGCTTTACAATAACCACAATAATCAACTTGAAATTGTACTCTCTTTCTAGTTTCAGAACAGATCAGGGTCCATTTGTAATGATAGCAGCAGCCACCTGTGGTCAGGAATGATGATCCAATGAAAGGTGCGTAAAAAGCTGTTGTGTTAATAATGAATGAGGACACTGGCCAAGGTAAGAAGGTATTGCATCTCATCAAATGCCTGGTATTTATCATGGGCAAATTTCAGTTTAGGCTTCCAGGAGTATGAATTACACCAGAGATGGTCTGTAAGTGAACCATAAGTTACTGTTCCACACACTGCTCCCTAAATCCATCCTCCTCATCAATCCTGGCAGACGTCAGAGATGTGGTGTTGATCACCGAGCCAACTGGACTTCATGGAAGTGGAAAGAGCAATAGAACTCAATTTCAAAAAAAAGATTTTACTATCCAATGGAAAATCATATGCCTCAGCTAAAAAAAAACAATTATAGGAAGTTCTGCGAAACTTCTCCAAGAGCCACTGCCCACTGCAGAAAAGTTGTGGCATACGGTTATATTTGGGAAGGACTATGTCACGTTCGATTATCTTTGCAGAGAGGCCCACTAGTGAGTGCCTATGTGCTGCTTCGTGGGGAGCTTAGCTGTGCGTGTGCCTAAAACCTTACAATCTGAAACTAATCAACAAGGCTGTATGGTAGTATAGTAATTGGTGCTAATAGAACAATCACCGATAGCAACTCTTTCTAGAGCAACAAACAATCCATCACAAGCTAAACCACAAACACTACTTATGCTGCACACACACACACACACGATGAATCTAACCTTTCTGAAGCATTGACTCCTCTTCAGTGACTTCTGCTTAAAGAAGTCATGCAGTTTAAGCCATTTTGATGGCCCTTCGGAGTCGTCCACATTCCTCAGCCTTCTAGCTGCGTGTGATCTTTGCAGCAAGTAGCGCTGCACTGATTGAGAGTTAAACTTCTTCTGATTGTAACTTAACCTGTTAGTGACGTATACTACGTCGGTGCTTGGATCTAAGCAAATTGGAGATTGAGTTGATAGCAGCAATTGAGACTCCAAGCTCAGATCTTCTTGCTGCAGGGATAAAACACAAGATCTTCAGTAACTGCACAGACTCTTTCTAGC
Source organism: Cladorhizidae sp. MBARI D1340-BT2 (assembly GCA_028752905.1). Classification (NCBI taxonomy): domain Eukaryota; kingdom Metazoa; phylum Porifera; class Demospongiae; order Poecilosclerida; family Cladorhizidae; species Cladorhizidae sp. MBARI D1340-BT2. Next base: position 23,232,206 of record JAQNBH010000009.1, read on the forward strand.
ATTATTGTGCACTTACTCGAGTGAAGTTCCTTAAACTTGACATATCATTAATGGCTGCATTGATTGTCTAGACAAATCAAGAACGTAATACATATGTTCATAGTAACACATAGCAGATGAAATATTATGTATAACAGATGCAAAAACCACATGTATAGCACATGCAACACTATGTACGGCAGATGCAATACTATGTACGGCACATGCAATACTAGTACAGCACGTGCAATACTATGTACAGCACATGCAAGACTATGTACAGCACATGCAATACTAGTACGGCACATGCAATACTATGTACAGCAGATGCAATACTATGTACAGCACATGCAATACTATGTACAGCAGATGCAATACTATGTATAGCACATGCAATACTATGTACAGCACATGCAATACTATGTACAGCACATGCAATACTATGTACAGCACATGCAATACTATGTACAGCACATGCAATACTATGTACAGCACATGCAATACTATGTACAGCACATGCAATACTATGTACAGCACATGCAATACTATGTACAGCACATGCAATACTATGTACAGCACATGCAATACTATGTACAGCACATGCAATACTATGTACAGCACATGCAAGACTATGTACAGCACATGCAATACTATGTACAGCACATGCAATACTATGTACAGCAGATGCAATACTATGTACAGCACATGCAATACTATGTACAGCGCATGCAATACTATGTACAGCACATGCAACACTATGTACAGCACATGCAATACTATGTACAGCACATGCAATACTATGTACAGCACATGCAATACTATGTACAGCGCATGCAATACTATGTACAGCACATGCAATACTATGTACAGCACATGCAATACTATGTACAGCGCATGCAATACTATGTACAGCACATGCAATACTATGTACAGCACATGCAATACTATGTACAGCACATGCAATACTATGTACAGCACATGCAATACTATGTACAGCGCATGCAATACTATGTACAGCACATGCAATACTATGTACAGCACATGCAATACTATGTACAGCACATGCAATACTATGTACAGCACATGCAATACTATGTACAGCACATGCAATACTATGTACAGCACATGCAAGACTATGTACAGCACATGCAATACTATGTACAGCACATGCAATACTATGTACAGCAGATGCAATACTATGTACAGCACATGCAATATGTACAGCACATGCAATACTATGTAAAGCACATGCAATACTATGTACAGCGCATGCAATACTATGTACAGCGCATGCAATACTATGTACAGCACATGCAATACTATGTACAGCACATGCAATACTATGTACAGCACATGCAATACTATGTACAGCACATGCAATACTATGTACAGTGCATGCAATACTATGTACAGCACATGCAAGACTATGTACAGCACATGCAATACTATGTACAGCACATGCAATACTATGTACAGCACATGCAATACTATGTACAGCACATGCAATACTATGTACAGTGCATGCAATACTATGTACAGCACATGCAAGACTATGTACAGCACATGCAATACTATGTACAGCAGATGCAATACTATGTATAGCACATGCAATACTATGTGTACAGCACATGCAATACTATGTACAGCACATGCAATACTATGTACAGCACATGCAATACTATGTATAGCACATGCAATACTATGTACAGCACATGCAATACTATGTACAGCACATGCAATACTATGTACAGCACATGCAATACTATGTACAGCACATGCAATACTATGTACAGCAGATGCAATACTATGTACAGCACATGCAATACTATGTACAGCACATGCAATACTATGTACAGCAGATGCAATACTATGTACAGCACATGCAATACTATGTACAGCACATGCAATACTATGTACAGCACATGCAATACTATGTACAGCAGATGCAATACTATGTATAGCAGATGCAATACTATGTACAGCACATGCAATACTATGTACAGCACATGCAATACTATGTACAGCACATGCAATACTATGTACAGCACATGCAATACTATGTACAGCGCATGCAATACTATGTACAGCGCATGCAATACTATGTACAGCACATGCAATACTATGTACAGCAGATGCAATACTATGTACAGCAGATGCAATACTATGTACAGCACATGCAATACTATGTACAGCACATGCAATACTATGTACAGCACATGCAATACTATGTACAGCAGATGCAATACTATGTACAGCAGATGCAATACTATGTACAGCACATGCAATACTATGTACAGCACATGCAATACTATGTACAGCAGATGCAATACTATGTACAGCACATGCAATACTATGTACAGCACATGCAATACTATGTACAGCAGATGCAATACTATGTATAGCAGATGCAATACTATGTACAGCACATGCAATACTATGTACAGCACATGCAATACTATGTACAGCACATGCAATACTATGTACAGCACATGCAATACTATGTACAGCACATGCAATACTATGTGTACAGCACATGCAATACTATGTACAGCACATGCAATACTATGTACAGCACATGCAATACTATGTACAGCACATGCAATACTATGTACAGCACATGCAATACTATGTACAGCACATGCAATACTATGTACAGCACATGCAATACTATGTACGGCATATACAATACATGTAGACCCCTTTTTCAAAATGGCGGTTCCCAGCATCCTAACAGGAGTTACGGATAATTTTAGCTCCAAAAACATTTTCAGTGTGGCTTGAATCTTTCTCCAAGTGTTAATTTTGTATATTATAAAGGGGAAATTACAGTCGGACATCAGATGTTTTCCGAACATCTCATGTATTTTATTCTCATAAAGTTTTTCTAACTTTATCCTTAAAAAATGCTTACTTAGTTAAGGGCAATTTGTACAAAGCCTGAATAATTATACCAGATCACCCTACTCTCTAATTACTACTAAATCTATCTTCATACTCTCAATACTTGAGCATGTCATTTGCCTTATTTTTTAAGCAGAGTATTGTCATATAGTTTTAATGTCTGCTTTTATCTTTGTTTGAAGGGGAGTATTAATTACTTTTTCGGATAATTGGGTAGAATTATATATGATCGGTAATGTCATTATTATAAAATTATTATTAAGTTTGTTTGTTGAGACCCTTAATAGGGTTTAAGGACCTCCCCGGGTTATATTAATTTAAAAAAAGGTCTATATATGATATTGATAATTTTTTTGACTTGTTAACATTTTTGGGGGGATTTGGTTACTATCAGGTGATTGGCAGAGGATTATTTAAATAATGGGGCGTAAAGGGATAACAAATATTGATAAGATTACAATATATTCTGTCAGAATTGGTGTTGGTCACCATTCTAAATGGAAATGGTTAGCTATTCTAAGTGGTTAAAGTTCTGTCAGAATTGGTGTCAGCCATCCTCTTTTCTAAGATAGATTCTGCCAGAATTACTAAGTTAATAAGATTCTATACCCCCTGCTGTGGGTTATAATGACCCATTAGTTAAAAAGAGAGTGGATTTTCTAGCAAGTAATGAATGAAAGTTATCAAGGGGATAACAGCGTAATTTTGTTTGCGAGTTCTTATTGACGACGGAGTTTGCGACCTTGATGTGGATAATGGCAGTGGAAAGCAGCAGAAGGTTGAAGTAGTAGGATTGACAGACAAACAGCAAATGCATGAACTAATGCAGCATCTCTTTACAGAGCTTTCCTACCAATACATCTCATCCAAAGCAGAAATTCCTATACGGATTTGAAGTGTTCAATGGTCCAAATTACTGGGCTAACAAAGACACGTGCCTAAGGTATGCTGACAACATTAACACCATCTGTGTAAAAGGAATCGGGGAGATGGAAGCACCTAACCAGAAGGCTCCGTTCATTACGGATCACTTCACCAGTTGGATAACAGCCTCAGCGTTAGAGAAGATTTGAGGAGAAATGTCTGCTCGTGGAGGGGATTCCTAGGTGGGAGTACAGAGCAGCTTTACCCAGTGGAGAAGAGTGCGAACAAGCCAGCAAGAACTGCTTGCACGACAAATTTAGGAAATGGTATGTAGATGAAGTAGTACAGAAACAATGAAGGCTAGTGTTAATGACGACGAGGTAAATGGGAATGCCTGTAATGAAGAAGTTGGAGCTCAGTGGCTTACAGCACTAGTGATAGACTTCACAGTGAGAAGCAGAGTGGGATCAGTGGCTTACAGCACTACGTGATAGACTTCAGAGTGAGAAGCAGAGTGGGATCAGTGGCTTACAGCACTACGTGATAGACTTCACAGTGAGAAGCAGAGTGGGATCAGTGGCTTACAGCACTACGTGATAGACTTCAGAGTGGGAAGCAGAGTGGGATCAGTGGCTTACAGCACTACGTGATAGACTTCAGAGTGAGCAGCAGAGTGGGATCAGTGGCTTACAGCACTACGTGATAGACTTCACAGTGAGAAGCAGAGTGGGATCAGTGGCTTACAGCACTACGTGATAGACTTCACAGTGAGAAGCAGAGTGGGATCAGTGGCTTACAGCACTACGTGATAGACTTCAGAGTGGGAAGCAGAGTGGGATCAGTGGCTTACAGCACTACGTGATAGACTTCAGAGTGAGCAGCAGAGTGGGATCAGTGGCTTACAGCACTACGTGATAGACTTCAGAGTGGGAAGCAGAGTGGGATCAGTGGCTTACAGCACTACGTGATAGACTTCAGAGTGAGAAGCAGAGTGGGATCAGTGGCTTACAGCACTACGTGATAGACTTCAGAATGAGAAGCAGAGTGGGATCAGTGGCTTAGAAATGTTGCAATATTGAGGCGCTGAAGAACTTTATATTTGAAGATCCTGAGAAGGACCTTTTCGAAGACGTGGACTGCCCTACATCATTCTTGCCATATGATGTTATTTATACTGAGCAATCTAGAACTAATAGTTTGACAAGGAAACAACTGTCTGGCCACCATGTAATATGAATGCATTTATTAGAACTGCAAATAACTCTAGGAGGCCACAAAGGTAAATGCAACATGCTGCTAGCACATGCAATAATATAAACCACCCAATATAAGTCTAACTACATTAGTAGCACATGCAATAATATAAACCACCCAATATAAGTCTAGCTACATTAGTAGCACATGCATTAATATAAACCACCCAATATAAGTCTAGCTACATTAGTAGCACATGCAATAATATAAACCACCCAATATAAGTCTAGCTACATTAGTAGCACATGCAATAATATAAACCACCCAATATAAGTCTAGCTCTACATTAGTAGCACATGCAATAATATAAACCACCCAATATAAGTCTAGCTACATTAGTAGCACATGCAATAATATAAACCACCCAATAAGTCTAGCTACATTAGTAGCACATGCAATAATATAAACCACCCAATATAAGTCTAGCTACATTAGTAGCACATGCAATAATATAAACCACCCAATATAAGTCTAGCTACATTAGTAGCACATGCAATAATATAAACCACCCAATATAAGTCTAGCTACATTAGTAGCACATGCAATAATATAAACCACCCAATATAAGTCATTAGAGGCACATGCAATAATATAAACCACCCAATATAAGTCTAGCTACATTAGTAGCACATGCAATAATATAAACCACCCAATATAAGTCTAGCTACATTAGTAGCACATGCAATGCAATACACTACTGACAATAGATAGGTCTTGGACACGAGAGAAAAACCCCTCAACGACTTGCAACTGTACCTCTGTTGTTGGCTTCAGAAGGAGGAGATGGTTATCGCAAGTAGTAGAATTTCTATAGTTCCTTACTTCACACACAATGGAGCCTTCATAGGAATGATAGTACTAAAAAAATGAATGATGAATCACTAAATTATATAACAACAGCAACAACAATAATCAATAACAATTACCAATAATAACAGCAAATAATAATAATAATGATGTAGATAAGCAGATGGTAACTAACAGTAGGAGAAATCACACAGAAGGGAAATTAATCGTGTGCTGGAAGTCGTCCACACCATTACCATTAATAAAATCTCTAATATTAACCTCCGTAAACATAACGCTTCACACTTAACTACATAGACGTGCCAAGCAGTACAACATGGGGCATGTGCGATCATTTCTGGTGCATATATGCCATTTTTGGTCGTGCAACACACTACCATGCAACACACTACCATACTCAACTCTAAGACTGCAGAATTTGGAGCGTAGGGTTTTTAGATTGCAACACACTGACCATTCCTGGACAGGCATGACAGAGGAGGAAGGAATGCTTATGAAAACAGCTTCAAGGAGAAGTTCGACTTTGTCCATTCCTCGGAAGGACGTGAACACTAGCTAACTCCTTAAAACATTCAGTTAAAACAATAACACATGCATACCTGAAGTATGAGGTGCAAAGGTTGTCTATAATAGCATATCTGAAGTATGAGTTGCAAAGGTTGTATATAATAGCATATCTGAAGTATGAGGTGCAAAGGTTGTCTATAATAGCATATCTGAAGTATGAGGTGCAAAGGTTGTCTATAATAGCATATCTGAAGTATGAGTTGCAAAGGTTGTCTATAATAGAACACATACAAACCTGAAATATATACAGTGTGGGAAATTACAGATGTCCATATTAGAATGGGAATGAGGGTATGTCCATATTTAGGATGAGGGTATGTCAATATTAGGATGGGGGTATGTCCATATTAGGATGGGAATATGTCTATATTTAGGATGGGGTGTCCATATTCAGGATGAGGGTATGTCCATATTTAGGAAGGGGTATGTTCTATATTTAGAATGCTGATATGTCCATATTTAGGAAGGTGAAGTGTCCATATTTAGGATGGAATATGTGCATATTTAGAATGGGAGTTGGGGAATAGGGTCAGCAATAGAACTATATATCCTGTTAACTAGGTAGAATGCTTCAAGCTTTGCTTGTCAATTATATATAGGGGGAGTGGCATTATTAGAGTTTTAGATAAACATTGTTTTCTGTTAATTGCATACAAATGAAGTGCAAACATACCTGGCTTGATTGCAGGACTTCTTGCACAACTGGAGGAATCTACAGTATGTAGATGTTATAGTAATCTACATGATAGGGATCACAGTGGGTTTCAACCCACTCACAGGTTACCAAAAGCTATTAAAAAACCATCATAGGATTCTAAGATATCTTGTATAGAAAAGTAGCCACATATATTATTCTATTACATGCCCACCGAACATGAAGGACATATATAGATGTTTGGTAACTAAGGGGAAATAAATATTGAAACACACACACAGTGTTCAGAATTCAAGCAGAGCTCTGTTTCAAAGTGATCAAGATACCCTCTGGACTAAACTTGGAGAATGTGCTTTCTTGGGTTCTGTATGACTACTTGGGACTCTCTGAGGGTGAAAGCAGTGATGAAGAAGGTGTTGCCGCATCTCCTCTTACCTTGGCCAGATCAGTGCTGACCCTGAAGCTCTGATGCTGGCCAGAGAGTCATGCCTGGCATACATTCGAGCAAGCCTAGCACTCTCACTCAAGCTGATGATTTGGATGGAGATGAGATTACCAGCGATGAAGAAGGCATTGACAGTGAGTGTAACTATATAGTTAGCTGTGCAGAGCATGAATTGCAAAGGCTGTTTCAGCTTCCTTGTTTGCAGTTAGTCTGCGGGGGGAAAGTACTAGAGCTGAGAAATTTATTTTATCTTTAGGTTTGATGAAACAAGAATCTGGCAGTTGACAGAGCTTCATTAGCTTCAGTGACACTTGCTACAGTTGCTAGCCTCCTACTGCTGTAGTGGCTTCAGCCTAATCCAAGAGACATTGGTTAGCTTGTTGTATTTACTGGCCACTAGACACACACAAAAAAAAGTAGAAAGTGCAAATGAGATTCACCTCATTACGGTTTTGTGAATCATTTCTCAAACACTAACCACAATGTTAGTCAATACAAATGCTATCACTTATGGTATGGTTGCTAGGAACTTTTCTGAACTATTGCTAAGATAGCCACCAGTGAGAGGGTTAGTAACTAGGATTGGCCGCAGAGGTAATGAGATGATAGGCCTATCACGGGAGGCCTAGCGAGAGGTCCAGGCTGTTTGATTTACTACACATTGAAGCACATTGAAGAAATATACAGAGCATTTTTGCGCTTCATTTAATATTTTATCGCAAATGCAATCTACGTATTTTGAAATCTCACCGTATATGAAGCGTGTGGACAAGCGCATGCGTTGACCACCACGTGAACAGAAGCAAAAACAGCAGGCAAAGAACCTACTCCAATTACTGGGGTTGAACTGTGGTTTCTAGAGCGTACTTCTAGAGTTGTTCCCTTGTGAACCAGCCTTTAGACTATTTTGCCAGAGTTGTTCTCTAGACCTACTTTACTGGGTCTCTCAAGGAAAGGCTTGCGATAATATGGTGTCACTAGAGTCTGCTTGGTGGAGATACTTGGTGGAGATAATGAAAAGGTGTATCTCTATGGGAACTAGGGAGCTTCCAGGTCTCCCTACACAGCTCATTTTCATGATGCATTCTCAGTTGAATTTGAGCCAATTAAGGCCATTCAGCAAGCATCAAAGAGAAGGGGATTCCAGAATAAATGACATCACTTGTCACATACTTTGGAATAACAATATTTTATTGGACATAGTCATTTGCTTTGGTCTTTCAGGTGCTTGGAGCAATAACATAATACAGTGTACTTATGGGGCAATCTAACCAAGTTCACATAATGCTAGAATTTATGATTCATACTGACACAACTATGATTCACACTGACAAAACTTTATACTATGATTCACACGGACAGAACTACATATTATGATTAACACTGACACAATACATATGTGTATTGCACATGGGATTTCCATTGTTCATAAGATTTCATAATGCAGTTTTTCCAATTCGTAGTTTTGTGATCTCAGGAGTTTTGGTAACAGGTGACTAATTAAAATACTAGGACATGGAATATGTAGGACAAGTAAATCAAAGATGCAACAAACTAATAGCCAGTACCTGCACCCCTAGTTCCATACAATAACAGCCAGTACCTGCAGCCCCTAGTTCCATACAATAATTTAGCTAGTAGCTGCAGCCCCTAGTTCCATACAATAATAGCCAGTAGCTGCACCTCCTAGTTCCATACAATAACAGCCAGTAGCTGCACCCCTTAGTTCAATACAATAATAATTTAGCTAGTAGCTGCACCCCCTAGTTCCATACAATAACAGCCAGTAGCTGCAGCCCCTAGTTCCATACAATAACAGCCAGTAGCTGCAGCCCCTAGTTCAATACAATAGCTAGTAGCTGCAGCCCCTAGTTCCATACTAGTAGCTGCACCCCCTAGTTCCATACAATAATTTAGCTAGTAGCTGCAGCCCCTAGTTCCATACAATAATAGCCAGTACCTGCACCTCCTAGTTCCATACAATAATAGCCAGTACCTGCACCTCCTAGTTCCATACAATAATAGCCAGTAGCTGCACCCCCTAGTTCAATACAATAATAATTTAGCTAGTAGCTGCCTCCCTAGTTCCATACAATAACAGCCAGTACCTGCATCCCCTAGTTCCATACAATAATAGCCAGTAGCTGCACCCCCTAGTTCAATACAATAATAATTTAGCTAGTAGCTGCCCCCCTAGTTCCATACAATAACAGCCAGTACCTGCACCCCTTAGTTCCATACAGTGGAATGACTTTCCTCCGATATCTGATCAATGTACTTCCTGCACTTTGCCACACCTCAGCTTCCCAAACCTTATCCCGACTTCTTATTCCAGAGAACATTTTCAAACCCATAACCCACGAACTGTCGATAAGCTCCCATATAACAAGAAGTAGGAGCCCTTGTCTTAGCATTATGCCTGTTTCATGCCCACAGCTAAATCTAGTCAGTATAAAGCCTTATGCTAACAAGACTAACACAAACCTCGCTCAAGTGTCTATCAACTGGCAGTAGGAGCTGCCCTGAAGACTAATGAGGATCTACAATGCATCTCAGCGTCAACGGGTAGCCCTTGCTGTTGACGAGCTCGTGTAGCTTGTAGGCAGTTTTTTCATCGTCAGCTTGCATTTGCTCTTCCACAATCTCTCGGACAGCTGTTGTTGCTTGGAAGGTCTCTCCCTACTGGGCCATCTGGGTATTGTGTGGGCTTCACAATAGTGGCAAAGGAAGCAGTCAATCTCCGCCTCGTTGCTGGTCTTAGTGCCTTCAATCCTCAGAAATGTAGATATAAAATCCTTCGTTTCTTGTAAGCTGAGTAAACCACCTTCTTGCTTCAAGTCTCAAACTCCAAATGATCGCCATACGCAACTCTCTAACGATCCGCACCGCCCAATAAGCGTTTTGTACATATATATATATATCATGCGTTTTTTAAATTATTTTGGGAAGTTGAAAATCCCACAACGTTTGGGACGTCACACATACTAAACTTGTACTGTACACTCCCACCACATGCACACACACATACCTGCTGATTATCGAGGTAATCAAAAATATAGTCTTCTTCGTAGGGCAAGAAGATCTCAGTACATCTATCATCTGTAGGTATTCATATAATATACAAATGCCATAATTACATGTAGTTCATTGACGCTTTGCCATAAGTCTGCCTGTTTACATCCAGTCTAGAGTTCATGGGATTATTACATCATGAATCACATGGCAGCATTTCCCAAAGCCTACTCGAGTCCTGGCCCTAGCTCCTATAATTATAGGCACTGGCTTCTGAGTCTTTCATCTTGCTCGACTTTTTGCTTACATGATCAGCTTCAGTGTCACCAGGTAATGCAATCAACAGATCCAATAGGAATACGAAGGAAAAAAAGATACGAATATGTATGTACATGTATGTATGTGTCTGTGTGTATATAGGTGGGTATGAGTGTATGTTCCGTAATGTCTGGCATAAAAGTGTATATACATGTGCTTATGAGTCTGCTAGATGGTAAGGATCCACACACTTATAACCTGTGGGTGCTTATGAGTCTGCTAGATGGTAAGGATCTACACACTTATAACCTGTGGGTGCTTATATAGAGTCTGCTAGATGGTAAGGATCTACACACTTATAACCTATAACCTGTGGGTGCTTATGAGTCTGCTAGATGTAAGGATCCACACACTTATAACCTGTGGGTGCTTATGAGTCTGCTAGATGGTAAGGATCCACACACTTATAACCTGTGGGTGCTTATGAGTCTGCTAGATGGTAAGGATCTACACACTTATAACCTGTGGGTGCTTATGAGTCTGCTAGATGGTAAGGATCTACACACTTATAACCTGTGGGTGCTTATGAGTCTGCTAGATGGTAAGGATCTACACACTTATAACCTGTGGGTGCTTATGAGTCTGCTAGATGGTAAGGATCTACACACTTATAACCTGTGGGTGCTTATGAGTCTGCTAGATGGTAAGGATCTACACACTTATAACCTGTGGGTGCTTATGAGTCTGTAGATGGTAAGGATCTACACACTTATAACCTGTGGGTGCTTATGAGTCTGCTAGATGTAAGGATCTACACATTTATAACCTGTGGGTGCTTATGAGTCTGCTAGATGGTAAGGATCCACACACTTATAACCTGTGGGTGCTTATGAGTCTGCTAGATGGTATAAGGATCTACACACTTATAACCTGTGGGTGCTTATGAGTCTGCTAGATGGTAAGGATCCACACACTTATAACCTGTGGGTGCTTATATATGAGTCTGCTAGATGGTAAGGATCTACACACTTATAACCTGTGGGTGCTTATGAGTCTGCTAGATGGTAAGGATCCACACACTTATAACCTGTGGGTGCTTATGAGTCTGCTAGATGGTAAGGATCCACACACTTATAACCTGTGGGTGCTTATACGCTTATAGCTAAATAATGCTGAACAAGCAAGAAATTATCAAGATGTGCACTATTTCAGAAGTAGGAGTTTGAGGACTGACGACAGCAGGTACAGCTGGACTAAGAAAACTTCATGCAAAAGTCACCCAAAAGAGATGATTAACTCCATAAAAATGGTGTAGGCGCAGGTTTTAGCCTATCCGATCCAATAGTGTGGTCTGTGCTCTCATACTTTAGGTGTGCTAATATGCAAGACTTTATGGTGTGTGTGTATGCATGCATGTGTGTGTGTATGTATGTATGCACGTGTGGGTATGTGTATGCATGTACATATTACATGCATGTGGGTTTATGCATATGTGTATGTAGATATGTATGTATGTTTGTATGTGCGTGTGTAATAGGTAGGTACCATACCTCTGCTACTGTGAGGTAACAGAAGGGAATAGCCTTCTTCATCAGAGTACAAGTTCAGGACCAGAGCAGGGCTAACAACAGATGAGTCCAGATGTTTGAGAAGATTAACTGCACTCCGGAATCTCTGGCCCTAGAGGGAGAATGCAAGCTGGTGCTAGACTATTACATGTAGCTACGTATATATATAACACAGTGAGGTGTCTCCGTGTATACTGTGCATATATAGCTTCTTCAACGCTATTGCCATCATTACACTTTGCATGTTGAACCTTTCTCAGTGCAAACACACTCACGTGTGTAAGGTACCACTGAGTTTTCTCTACCACTCCCACAAACCTGCACTCCTCCTCCCAACGGCAAGGGATATCTTCGAGGGGCTAAATATTCCCCGATGGCGACTCGCTGAAGATTTGCATAGGGAAATATTTGTGGATTGTGTCGCATATAGTGGAGGTCACACTATTCTCTGTCACTCTTCATCAGGTGTACTCATGGATTGGATTATAACCTCGAATACCTTGACAATATTATACCTCAATATGCAGGCTTCAGTCACTCTTTGACAGGTCAGGCAAGTACAGAACAAGTTCTAGATTTCACTCACTCTAAAACAGAACAGCTGTCCATGCCCTCTAAAGGCTGGTTCACAATATGCCGCTCGCACTAGTGATGCATCAATATTGTGAGCATAAAAAGTCACGTTGCTTCACTTGAACAGACTCGGTTTCTGTTGTAGTTCCAGTTGCGATGCGTCGGTCGACACGTGTTGGTGTGCTTTATTTGTGTTTCCGGGGGGGGGGGGGGGGAATTCTCCAAGGAAGACTGTGGCAAGGTTGATAAGAGGCAGTGAGACACTCTCTTAGTATATGGCTGTATCTGGCAAGTCATTTAGAGATTAAAGGGTCATCAATTAATGGGTGGAGTTTCATAATTGAGGTGAAAGTTCAATTCAAAGCACGATACAACCAGGCGGATATTGTGAACTGCTCGAAGTGATGCAATGCAACCATATAAGGCCTTGCAACATATTGTGAACCAGCCTTAACACACTTGGATTTATACTCCTCCCTCCATTCCCTCCCCTGACACACACACCTTCCCTCCATATTGTGTACCTTTTCTTTCTTATCATTCGCTTCTTCAACATAGAGATCATGAAGACGATCAAAGAGAGAAGGAGCACTGGAGTATTGTTGTCTGAGAGGTTTGACATCCTGGCGGATATTCTCGACAATTTTCTAAATGAGGCACAACAACAAATATAACAGGATGCAAATACACACACAAGCTGGCAATGCGTACACATTGGTGGCCATCTTCACACACATCATCTTCACACACAGCTCTTCATCACCAGTGTCAGGCTGACATCATTATTGTGTACATGTTTTTCTTTGTGGCAACTTGCTCACAAAGGTTCTGGTTCCATGCAATACTGAATGGAGGAGTTAGATTAGATTCCAAGATGTAATTCTGTCTCATAATGTCAGTAAATTTTAAAAAAAGAAGAAAGTTGAGGCTAAAAGAGGGGGAAAAGCAAGCGTCTTGCCATCTTGCCTCCTCTGGTGGATGTACAGAGGCCGCTACGTAATTGGGCCACAGCCAAGTTCTAAAGTTGGCTGCAGTGTCTTGTTCATTGCACCATCCTCCAGCTTTCCTGTGAAGTGGAACTAGCAGCTAGTGCCAAAAGTACCCCTAGTAGTATCCGATGAAAGGCACAGCCACAGCCAGCATCTGAAGAACAAAAATGTTTATGTAACTTGTCAAAAAAACAAAAAAAACTGTGCCATGTAGTCCACGACCACTTAGATGACCCTTTACCACTTATAAACATTACACAGGTTTTGTGTACAGGGTTTAATAGCACAGCATGATAGGCATCAAGGTGGCTGTAGTGATTAGCTGCAATGATTGGAGGAACAGCTACTTAAAGTTTCGGCATTAACCCTGCCATAGAGAAACATCTAACAAGTCACGCTCAGATGTCTGTATGCTCATCAATTGCTTCAATTGCTCGTTTAATTAGTTTACCAACATCCGCTATGGTGCCCTCACAAGTGATATATATAGAGTATGTTACTGTGGTTGATTGAAAGTATGAACTGTATGCTGACAGTATGTGGCTACCGATCATCACATCTACATAACCACAATATCATATATTTTTCTAAAAAATGGAAGGGAAAAAAGCGACTATCTAGAGTAAGTAGTCCTTTCTTCATTGTGAATGTATGTACAAAATGTTGGTCATTATCACAACCACCAACAGCTGCCTACTGACGATTGCTAGTTGTTGATTATTGTTTTTGACAACTGTTCATATGGTTGATATCTTGAGACATTTCCTAATTGTACTCCAATACTACTCTAATATGGCACTAGAGACTATCTGTGTGTCAATAACAGGGGAAGGTCACAAACAGGGCAAGGTCACTGTACTCTCCGCAGGAGACTAACGTAATGCCTAGTTACCGCTTTCCTAAACAAGCTTTTTGTGTACCCGATAAAAACTAACTTACCCATATTCTCTCAGAATCGCTATCCATGACGAGGGTCAGTGTGAGGGTCCACTAGTTCCTTGTGAACACTCCTATAATTGACCGCACTTTTGACATGTACTCCGCACTGGTTGGGTACGGAAGAGGAGATCCTTTACCAATCTTTTTCTTGGCTCCACCCACAAAACGAAAGGTAAAGGGTCAACCAATCTAAACCGATGTCGTTCGCAGAAAAACTGACGACTATGTAAGCTTCCTGTTGTGTATGTAGCTAACAGGTCCTCAGAACAATATGTTTGCGTTCAAGTTCTGTAAAATAGCCTGATAACGACGATCTAGTGTTACTATGCTTTACCTGTCTTATCAATAGTCGTTATTAGCCTGGGTCAATCCCTGTAGAACTATTCCCTAGGAGGTCTAGTCAGATTCAAAGGGGGCGTGGTCCAAGTACAAATGTGACCATGTAAGGTGTGAATTGTGCCATTTAGGCACTTGAGGATTTGTAGTGTTTGTAGTGTTTGTGCTAAAAGTTATTTTTTATAGCTTGTGAATTATCTATCAGAAGCTGAAAGTGTATGATGTACAAAAGTGGGAGATCTCCGTCCATAGGCAAGGCAAGGATGGGTGGGGGATACATTGAGAATGCCACGTGTGCTGTAGTTACTGTACTTGATGTGTAGAACCTGAACATCTAATGTGTCGTGACGACCACTGATTTGGTTTTACCTTCCCCCTGACGGGTATAAAGGTCAATGGCAGCCTTTGCAGAATGTAGTTCATCTGATACTTTACATATTAGTTCTAAATAGTGCCATGTTAGTGCTAAACTTTCGATGAAAAAGCAGGAGCTTGATCACGGAGACACCAGGAGAAGGGGAGAAAATCACAACGTTGGAGTAAAGCCAGGAGGTCTCCCACGACATCTGGAGATTTGGGGCCCCTGTATCTTTTTCAATATGAGATTAGAGAAAAATAGCTACCAGTAACCTATTTCATAATCACAAGAGTAAAAATAGGGGGGAAGAGAGGGACCCTTCTGGATCTGCCCCCTGAGGGTATAGGTGTTGGCTGATTTTCTGCCTGTCATTTTGCAACTTCTATGAATTGGAGTTGTTTTTCTCTCGGTAACGATAGCATATTAATTAGTGCCTACCACATAGTTACTAGCTAGCCATGTGCACTATCTATGGAGTATAATGGAGTCCATACCATGTATTGTAGTTTCCCTTAGTCCACCTCCTCCCACTCTCTTCTGCCTCCCACACTCCTCCCACTCCCCCCTCCCCTTCTCTGGTTATCACCTCTTACTTTACCAGTTTTAGGCATATTGCAAACACTATCCATGAGATCACATGCACATCTCTGGAAATTCAAATGTCTGCCTTACCCAATTTTTTTTAAACTTTACTGTTCCAACACGCCTTGTCCAGCGTGTGAACCAGGAAGCACTGCACAGCGGACAAAACTGTTTTTCTTGTCACCATGCCCACGTCATGGAGAAACTTAAATCATGCATATGGATGCAGTGTTGCTTTCGAAATAATGATACTGGGGGGAGGAGCAGGAGGAAGGAAGGGGTTGGGGGTGAGAGGGGAGGAGGGGGGGGGGGGGGGACCAGAAAAAGAGGTGTGGTGGGAGACAGGATGAGCTATCTACACAGATGTGAAAAGTAGCTAACCATCCAGCATATTGAGCATTCCCAGCACAACATGGATCAGCACAACATGGATATTGAGCATCTAGTCCCTATATGCAAGCAATGTAAAATACTTAATTTTCAAGGGGAGGGGGTGGAAATGTCAAGGGGATGTCACCCTTAAAAGAAACCCTGGTATGATTACAAATCATTGACAATCAAGTGAATCTGCAAGAACTTACCCCCAAGGAGAAAAGTATCATTTGCAACTAGAGGTTTAGGAAATTGTGCACACACAATTGTTCCCAATATGGTGTGGTGCAGATCCTCTCTGGTGACGCGATCTGATCTTACCTATGTGCTCTGCATTACATCAGGTTACAATTTCTTGATCCATCTTGTGCTGCACTCAACCTCCTCTGCATTCTGATCCTCTTCTATGCCTCAAGAAGAGCGTCCAAGGAGGACTACCGAGGACCAGTTGTTGATGGTAAATAACTCGGACTGTGTTCGGTGGTGTCGTGGACAATCCCCGGCAATCCCTGGGTCATGTTGGGGGCGTGGTATGCATCTTGGTACTGTCATTACACTGCACCTAATTAGACCATGAGCCCTACCTAATTAGACCATGACCCTACCTAATTAGACCATGAGCCCTACCTAATTAGACCATAAGCCCTACCTAATTAGACCATGAGCCCTACCTAATTAGACCATGAGCCCTACCTAATTAGACCATGCGCCCTACCTAATTAGACCATGAGCCCTACCTAATTAGACCATGAACCCTGCCTAATTAGACCATGAGCCCTACCTAATTAGACCAGAGCCCTACCTAATTAGACCATGAGCCTACCTAATTAGACCATGAGCCTACCTAATTAGACCATGAGCCCTACCTAATTAGACCATGAACCCTACCTAATTAGACCATGAGCCCTACCATGGGCCCTACCTAATTAGACCATGAGCCTAACCATGAGCCCTACCTAATTAGACCATGAGCCCTACTGTAAATGCTGGAATTGTTGAGGGTATTTAATTTTGTAATTTTGTATTCACAAAAGCCTCTAAAAGCTAAAATTTGTCGAGCTTTCTTTGAGGTGGGTGTGGTCATCCAAATGCACCACAGAGGAACTCCTCTCAGTGTACAAACCAGTTTGGAGTTGTGTGTCTTGGCTCCTTGGCCCTGCCAGCTGTTTCATTGTGAGGCCTGGTAGCTAGGGAAGATCTTGGCTCCTTGACCCTGCCAGCTGTTTCATTGTGAGGCCTGGCAGTTAGGGAAGATCTTGGCTCCCTGACCCTGCCAGCTGTTTCATTGTGAGGCCTGGCAGTTAGGGAAGATCTTGGCTCCCTGACCCTGCCAGCTGTTTCATTGTGAGGCCTGGTAGCTAGGGAAGATCTTGGCTCCTTGACCCTGCCAGCTGTTTCATTGTGAGGCCTGGCAGCTAGGGAAGATCTTGGCTCCCTGACCCTGCCAGCTGTTTCATTGTGAGGCCTGGTAGCTAGGGAAGATCTTGGCTCCCTGACCCTGCCAGCTGTTTCATTGTGAGGCCTGGTAGCTAGGGAAGATCTTGGCTCTCTGACCCTGCCAGCTGTTTTATTGTGAGGCCTGGTAGCTAGGGAAGATCTTGGCTCCTTGACCCTGCCAGCTTGGCTCCCTGAACCTGCCAGCTGTTTCATTGTGAGGCCTGGCAGCTAGGGAAGATCTTGGCTCCCTCTGTTTCATTGTGAGGCCTGGTAGCTAGGGAAGATCTTGGCTCCTTGACCCTGCCAGCTGTTTCATTGTGAGGCCTAGTAGCTAGGGAAGATCTTGGCTCCCTGACCCTGCCAGCTGTTTCATTGTGAGGCCTGGTAGCTTGGCTCCCTGACCCTGCCAGCTGTTTCATTGTGAGGCCTGGCAGCTAGGGAAGATCTTGGCTCCTTGATCCTGCCAGCTGTTTCATTGTGAGGCCTGGTAGCTAGGGAAGATCTTGGCTCCCTGACCCTGCCAGCTGTTTCATTGTGAGGCCTGGCAGTTAGCAAAATTATGTCATTCAAAGTTCAATTTTTGAGGACAACTCAACACAGAGGACAGACATGATAGCAATGAAAGTTATGAATTTGAGTTATGAATTTGAAAAGACCAGATGCATGCACAGTATTGTATAGATGGCTATTTTCACAGGGTTAAATATTTGTCAGTAGACTTTTTCAACAATCAACTTAAATATTTTCTTCTCGATATTTTAGCTGGAAGTTCTAGCCTTCTTCAGTATTTGTCCTGATGATGAGTTGAGCAGCTGACGAAATGTTGAGAGAAATTGATGGTTAAAAGAGTCATTATAATAGGCTTAATATTTGCTGTTTTAACAGTTGGAATAATGGATGCGACAAGCTGCAGCAGAGAATAGTGTGCACTTCCACTACACACGACTTAATCTGCAAATATTTCCACTGCAGACTCTTCCTTTAGTTGCCATCTGCGAGTAATTAAGGCGTTTAAAAACACCTCTCTCTACGCTCTTCTGTACCAGATACAGATACAAAGAGCTACTGTATGTTTTATGCTGTGTACATTGCGAGTCCCTGAGTCCTCGAAATATGATGATAGTGTGGGAGTTGAGATAATTCAACTCTCATTAATTCAGCATCCATACCTTTATTGTGGTTTCTCTCTTGCAGCTGGATTTGAGCTGAATTACTGCCACGTCATCGGCTTTCCAGTGTTTGGATCTCTAACACTTCTTCTCTTGTTTTACTACTTTCAGTATCTTCAATTTGTCTACACATTGTTTTGTGTGGGTAAGTATAAAGGTTTTGTGTGAGTGTATGTCTACACACTCTTGTGTGAATTAAGGGTTATGTTTGATTTGAGTGTACATCTATATACTCTTGTGTGCAGGTAAGAATAAAGGGTTAATGTTTCATTTGTGTGTATGCAAATTGTGTCCTACTGGCTAAGCATGTAATTGTGCATATATTCACCTTGAGAGGCATGGCCGGCTGCTTTCCTGCAACAAAAGCTATATTGGATTGGCACGTCAAAAAAAAAAGTGGGGGAAAAAACAACCAGTTGGACGACCCTTTACCATTTAAAATGGTGTACATAATTTTGAATGGCAAAGGGTCATCATTTTGTCAAGTCGATATAATTGATTGTTTTGATATCTTTGTTTGACCAGTGGTTCTGCTGTGGCAATGTTGAGAGGGACTAGAGTCCAGAAATATTAGTGTCTCAAGCAGGGTTTCATTTAGAAAATTGTCCATAGGGGGGGGGGGGGGGGGGGGGGGGGGGCAACTGGAGGAATCTGGATATTAAGGTTCTAATGAATTTTAATAATACAATTTCCAAGAAGGGGGGGGGGGGCAAAAAGGTTCCAGCCGCCCCCCCCCCCTAAATGAAACCCTGTCAAGGTTGGCTCACAATACGCCACTCGCACTAGCAACGTGTCACTTTTATATGTGAACATGGCATCACATCACATTACATGAACAGACTCGATTTCTATTCTATTGTTGGATGCGACACATCTGTTGACACATGTAGGTGTGCTCTATTTGTGTTCCAGCAACAAACTGTTTCAGTGAAGGAAGAGATGGAGGAATGCCAGAGTGGTGAGGAACCTCTTAATATATGGGATGGATGTACCCCACAAGTCCTGCAGGAACTTGAGGAATCAATAATGCGATGCGACACAAAGACCTGACAACGCATAAAATGCACTGGCCTTGAATTATGCAGTCAAACTTCTGGGACTCCATGACAAATGACTCACTTCCTCTTGTACACTGCACAAGTCAGTACAAACCAAACCTGGTCTGCCGCACCTTGTTGTTGTTCTGTTATTAGAGTCAGTCCTTCAGTAGATGGACAGCTACAGCCTCCTTTAAGGACTTGTAACAGTTGCACAGGAGAACTCCATGAATCACACAGCAGAAAGAAAGAAGAATCTCTGTAAATTAACTGCGGTTTGCTTGCTGTGTATATGATGCATCACATGAGCTGGCTGGAGTGAGTAAACAGGGCCATCTTGACTCACCTACAATCATTATCCTTTGTGACTTTCTTTCCCACCATTGAGAAACAGATTAATCTCAGCAAGACATTGGACTTGTTTTCTGGTAATAATTTGTTATAAAGGAATAGACCTGTTGTACGCAGGTTACGTGAGGAACCTGTTGTACGCAGGTTACGTGAGGAAACCTGTTGTATGTGCAAGGTTACTTGAGGAACCTGTTGTACGCAGGTTACGTGAGGAACCTGTTGTATGCAGGTTACGTGAGGAAACCTGTTGTATGTGCAAGGTTACTTGAGGAACCTGTTGTACGCAGGTTACGTGAGGAACCTGTTGTACGCAGGTTATGGAGGAACCTGTTGTACGCAGGTTACTTGAGGAACCTGTTGTACGCAGGTTACTTGAGGAACCTGTTGTACGCAGGTTACGTGAGGAACCTGTTGTACGCAGGTTACTTGAGGAACCTGTTGTACGCAGGTTGCGTGAGGAACCTGTTGTATGTGCAAGGTTACTTGAGGAACCTGTTGTACGCAGGTTACGTGAGGAAACCTGTTGTATGTGCAAGGTTACTTGAGGAACCTGTTGTACGCAGGTTACGTGAGGAACCTGTTGTACGCAGGTTACGTGAGGAAACCTGTTGTATGTGCAAGGTTACTTGAGGAACCTGTTGTACGCAGGTTACGTGAGGAACCTGTTGTACGCAGGTTACGTGAGGAACCTGTTGTACGCAGGTTACGTGAGGAACCTGTTGTACGCAGGTTACTTGAGGAACCTGTTGTACGCAGGTTACGTGAGGAACCTGTTGTACGCAGGTTATGGAGGAACCTGTTGTACGCAGGTTACTTGAGGAACCTGTTGTACGCAGGTTACTTGAGGAACCTGTTGTACGCAGGTTACGTGAGGAACCTGTTGTACACAGGTTACTTGAGGAACCTGTTGTACGCAGGTTGCGTGAGGAACCTGTTGTATGTGCAAGGTTACTTGAGGAACCTGTTGTACGCAGGTTACGTGAGGAAACCTGTTGTATGTGCAAGGTTACTTGAGGAACCTGTTGTACGCAGGTTACGTGAGGAACCTGTTGTACGCAGGTTACGTGAGGAACCTGTTGTACGCAGGTTACTTGAGGAACCTGTTGTACGCAGGTTACGTGAGGAACCTGTTGTACGCAGGTTACGTGAGGAAACCTGTTGTATGTGCAAGGTTACTTGAGGAACCTGTTGTACGCAGGTTACGTAAGGAAACCTGTTGTATGTGCAAGGTTACTTGAGGAACCTGTTGTACGCAGGTTACGTGAGGAACCTGTTGTACGCAGGTTACGTGAGGAACCTGTTGTACGCAGGTTACTTGAGGAACCTGTTGTACGCAGGTTACGCGAGGAACCTGTTGTACGCAGGTTACTTGAGGAACCTGTTGTACGCAGGTTACGTGAGGAACCTGTTGTACGCAGGTTACGTGAGGAACCTGTTGTACGCAGGTTACGTGAGGAACCTGTTGTACGCAGGTTACGTGAGGAACCTGTTGTACGCAGGTTACTTGAGGAACCTGTTGTACGCAGGTTACGCGAGGAACCTGTTGTATGTGCAAGGTAACTGAGGAACCTGTTGTACGCAGGTTACGTGAGGAACCTGTTGTACGCAGGTTACTTGAGGAACCTGTTGTATGTGCAAGGTTACTTGAGGAACCTGTTGTACGCAGGTTACTTTAGGAACCTGTTGTATGTGCAAGGTTACTTGAGGAACCTATTGTACGCAGGTTACGTGAGGAACCTGTTGTACGCAGGTTACGTGAGGAACCTGTTGTACGCAGGTTACTTGAGGAATCTGTTGTATGCAGGTTACGTGAGGAACCTGTTGTACGCAGGTTACTTGAGGAACCTGTTGTACGCAGGTTACGTGAGGAACCTGTTGTACGCAGGTTGCGTTAGGAAAGGAACAAGGTAAGATACTTCCATAGCTGCGGGATAGATTACTGAAGAAGGATTTCTTGGTTTTTGCTGTTTTTGGATCTGCCAATTTACTACCACAGTGAGGGATTCAAGATGCCCCTGGGGGTGTGTTTGGAGCTAATAACAGTCTAGCCACTTCAGGCAGCTAAGAAAATGCCAAAGTGAGTTATATGCGCTCTAGTTTTGTTTGTGTGTGCGCGTGTGTGTGTGGGCGTGCATGCTTATTTTTTTCTTTCTTCCTTCGTCTCCCCCTGTTCCCCCTCCCCCCCCCCCCCCCCTCCCAGCATCCGCCATTTTCCAACGTGGATCAAGCCACTATAGAGAGCTAGCATTTAATTGGAGGTGCATGAAGATGAGTTCTACCTTGGTGGCCAACCTTCTCTGCTCAAGCTTGAGATCCACACTTGTTATTTAATAGAGAGTTCTCACCAAACCTAACTAGAGCAGTCTATAGCAGGTTGTTTCACAGATGTTGCCGTGGGTCACAGCACTGTAGCTATTAGCAATGCTGTAGCAATAATTCACTAGCTGGTACAGCTAGAGAATGTATTGGTAGTTTTGCAGATGTGGCAGCATAACTTCTCATCTACAACCTCATCTCAGCCAAAGTACTGTCGATCTGTCGGAGTGGAAATTAAAGTTCCAGATTACTTTCAAAACATGATATTGTTATCCATGTAATGCAGCGTAATGCGATGTAAAGCAAACACATAAACAATATGTTCGTTCGTCCATCAACTGTGAATCAGCTTTAGCCCCCCCCCCCCCCCCTCCCAAAATGCAGGGCTACCAAAATGCAGGGCTACCAAAGATTCTGTTTCTGTCCGGATACTTCGGGTTTTCAAAAGTGATCCGATGAATGCCACAACCTGAGACGGGTTTTTGGTAGCCTGTAATATCTCTTAGTGCACATTGGACTCGTGGCAGAGCATGATTAGCATGCGCATCTCGGGCACAATTGTTCTCTGGACAATTCTCGACTGTCAAATGTAACAACTTTTGCAGTAGTAATAGCAGTGGAACTGAAGAAGACTATGGGTCATGAAGGAAGGCCATCTGTTATATATTTCACCATGAATCCAGTATGCTTACTGTGATAGAGCGGTGGCTATTGTTGCTTCAACTTTCTTGGGCAATTATATACAATGGTTAACTTATAGGCACGATATTTCAGTTTCATATAAAATAATGTTGGCTGTGCTACAAGTGTGATTCCATTCTGCAGCACAACAGCACTGGATGTGCCACAATGACTGTTCCACCACCTGTGTAGAACACACAGGTACTCCGTGGGGCCCCACCAGTCCTAGGTGGGACAGTAGGATGGGGTGGACACATGTTCTAGGTGGGACAGTAGGATGGGGTGGACACATGTTCTTGGTGGGACAGTAGGATGGGGTGGACACATGTTCTAGGTGGGACAGTAGGATGGGGTGGACACATGTTCTAGGTGGGACAGTAGGATGGGGTGGACACATGTTCTAGGTGGGACAGTAGGATGGAGTGGACACATGTTCTAGGTGGGACAGTAGGATGGGGTGGACACATGTTCTAGGTGGGACAGTAGGATGGGGTGGACACATGTTCTAGGTGGGACAGTAGGATGGGGTGGACACATGTTCTAGGTGGGACAGTAGGATGGGGTGGACACATGTTCTAGGTGGGACAGTAGGATGGGGTGGACACATGTTCTAGGTGGGACAGTAGGATGGGGTGGACACATGTTCTAGGTGGGACAGTAGGATGGGGTGGACACATGTTCTAGGTGGGACAGTAGGATGGGGTGGACACATGTTCTAGGTGGGACAGTAGGATGGGGTTGACACATGTTCTAGGTGAGACAGTAGGATGGGGTGGACACATGTTCTAGGTGGGACAGTAGGATGGGGTGGACACATGTTCTTGGTGGGACAGTAGGATGGGGTGGACACATGTTCTAGGTGGGACAGTAGGATGGGGTGGACACATGTTCTAGGTGGGACAGTAGGATGGGGTGGACACATGTTCTAGGTGGGACAGTAGGATGGGGTGGACACATGTTCTAGGTGGGACAGTAGGATGGGGTGGACACATGTTCTAGGTGGGACAGTAGGATGGGGTGGACACATGTTCTAGGTGGGACAGTAGGATGGGGTGGACACATGTTCTAGGTGGGACAGTAGGATGGGGTGGACACATGTTCTAGGTGGGACAGTAGGATGGGGTGGACACATGTTCTAGGTGGGACAGTAGGATGGGGTGGACACATGTTCTAGGTGGGACAGTAGGATGGGGTGGACACATGTTCTAGGTGAGACAGTAGGATGGGGTGGACACATGTTCTAGGTGGGACAGTAGGATGGGGTGGACACATGTTCTAGGTGGGACAGTAGGTGGACACATGTTCTAGGTGGGACAGTAGGATGGGGTGGACACATGTTCTAGGTGGGACAATAGGATGGGGTGGACACATGTTCTAGGTGGGACAGTAGGATGGGGTGGACACATGTTCTAGGTGGGACAGTAGGATGGGGTGGACACATGTTCTAGGTGGGACAGTAGGATGGGGTGGACACATGTTCTAGGTGGGACAGTAGGATGGGGTGGACACATGTTCTAGGTGGGACAGTAGGATGGGGTGGACACATGTTCTAGGTGGGGGACAGTAGGATGTGGTGGACACATGTTCTAGGTGGGACAGTAGGATGGGGTGGACACATGTTCTAGGTGGGACAGTAGGATGGGGTGGACACATGTTCTAGGTGGGACAGTAGGATGGGGTGGACACATGTTCTAGGTGGGACAGTAGGATGAGGTGGACACATGTTCTAGGTGGGACAGTAGGATGGGGTGGGCACATGTTCTAGGTGGGACAGTAGGATGGGGTGGACACATGTTCTAGGTGGGACAGTAGGATAGAGTGGACACATGTTCTAGGTGAGACAATAGGACTCGCAAGTGGGACTATTCTGATGGCAGTCTTGGATATCAGTGCCTCGATCCAATGAAGAGCTTTCTCATATTGTACAGCAGATTGTGGTTTGACACAGTCACTCCTTGATCTAGCATTTGGGGCTAGTGTTAGAGCGTATTTTGAAGTTATGATTAGAGCTACGTTGAGTGTTTCAGATCATTCAAATATGTACAACTCTCTAATGTTTGTGTTTCTGTGTGTGTGTGCAAGTGTGTGAGTGTGTGTGTGTGTGGTTTGTGACATGTTGGTGAGGTAGTGTTTGTCATCCATATAATTATAGCTCTGTCTTTCCTGGCCACTGTCAATCTGTTTGTTCCACCTCTGGATGCCCTTGCAGAACGCATGCAGAGAACAGGGTAAGCCAAAGTCTCTATGCTATGTGCCGTTCTGGGGGGGGGGGGGGGGAAGATATTACCCCTCCCCCAGCCCCCTGACAAAAATTTCCTCCTCCCAAGTTATCAATTATCATTAACGTGTCACATGATGTTGTTGTTGTTGTTGTTTCTTTATCTATCTATCTCTGAGATAGCTTCAAGATAAACATCACTCAATTTCTGCTCCTTGTTATGGAGTGTAAATCGGTGGACAGAGAGAATAATTTTGGGCACACCAAAATTTCAACCCCCCAAAACAACAACAACAACCACCACCACCTCTATGAAACTTCATATATATATGTGTGTGTGTGTGTATGAGGTGATGGTTGGGGTGGTGCCGATAAGCACACTGCGATAATGAACTCAACAATGCTATAATCAGGGAATGCAGTAGTTCACTTTTTTAAATGGCAGATGGCAACCCCAAAATCTCTTACCTCAGCTAACACTCACATCAGCATCTTCTTAGCTGCCTAAATGGCTGCAAATATTAGCTCCAAGAGACTCTTCACTCTCCTTGAATTCTTTGCTAAGATAAACCAGCAGTGCAGAGATGAAAATCTTATAAAAACTCTTGAAATTATCTTCAAGGATCTACCTCATCGTGTTTCTATCTCTGTTTTTTGTTTTTCCCCATTGGTGTGATTTGCACAGAGTAGGCCCATTCATGGAATAGCAGAAGACTCCAGATGTTCCAGCGCATGTCCACACTACTCTCTGTTTCTCAGCTGGTAAACAGCATAAGAGATGCTGTTTTATATTTTGAGACCGCATGAACTATGTTCAGTTCTCAATCCTGGCAACCTGCTACCTAGTCATTGAAGGAGGTTGCAACTGACCCTACATGGGTAGAGTCAACTATAGCAACAAGACATGGCTGGTGATGATTCATGTAGTGGGGGGAGGGGATGTTAAAAATCTCAGCAGACCCCTGAAGCTCTGAGTAGGACTCTGACTTGGGTAGTGCTATACACCGCCCAATATAATACACACACACACACACAAACACAAAATAACAATTTGAAGCGAGCACAAAAGTGTAAAAGCAACTGCTTCTGATTGGCTGGTGAAGAAGGAAAGGAAAGGAGGCATGTCCATGTAGACCACAGCCAGTGGGATGGGCTTTCTGCACTGGTAGTGTAACCCTGTGAGGTTACCTGGGTGTGGTCTACATGGGACTGTCTTGTCCCCTTCCTTGTTTTAACAGGTCGACCCAATATCATGTCTTGTTTTAACAGGTCGACCCAATATAATTGCTTGTTTTAACAGGTCGACCCAATATCATGGCTTGTTTTAACAGGTCGACCCAATATCATGGCTTATTTTAACAGGTCAACCCAATATCATGGCTTGTTTTAACAGGTCGACCCAATATCATGGCTTATTTTAACAGGTCGACCCAATATCATGGCTTGTTTTAACAGGTCGACCCAATATCATTGCTTGTTTTAATAGGTCGACCCAATATCATTGCTTGTTTTAATAGGTCAACCCAATATCATTGCATGTTTTAACAGGTCGACCCAATATCATTTGTTTTAACAGGTCGACCCAATATCATTGCTTGTTTTAACAGGTCGACCATTTGTTTTTAAATAAGAACATTTTTTGTCCCTGTGTTGTTCAGGTCTTCACTTGTCTTCTACACGAGGTTGCTTGCGATAACCATCTCAGCCATCATTGTCTCTGGATGGATCTTGACCAACCACTGGGTCTATTTCGACAGTAAGTATGTAATGCATACACATGGACATACAAGAGCACCTGCTTGCTATTGCTCAACACTTCCACATGCCAGAACCATCAGGCCATTCTCTGTGACAAACTATGATTTATTCTCTGTGGCTTTTTGTCCCCACCCCTTAGTTACAGGTGTTGCTATATGTATCCTCATGTTGGAATTTCTGAGACTTCCCAACTTGAAAGTGGCGACTACACTACTTCTGTTTCTGATTGTGTATGATGTGTTCTGGGTGAGTAGGTAAAGATTATGTGACTCATTCTAACTCATTGTGAAACCCCAAAGGTAATCTCAGTAACTGTGTACTGGCAGAGATACTATTAATGAGTGATAAAGCTGTGTACTGGCAGAGATACTATTAATGAGTGATAAAGATGTGTACTGGCAGAGATACTGATAAAGCTGTGTACTGGCAGAGATACTATTAATGAGTGATAAAGATGTTTACTGGCAGAGATACTGATAAAGCTGTGTACTGGCAGACATACTATTAATGAGTGATAAAGATGTGTACTGGCAGAGATACTATTAATGAGTGATAAAGATGTGTACTGGCAGAGATCCTATTAATGAGTGATAAAGATGTGTACTGGCAGAGATCCTATTAATGAGTGATAAAGATGTGTACTGGCAGAGATCCTATTAATGAGTGATAAAGATGTGTACTGGCAGAGATCCTATTAATGAGTGATAAAGATGTGTACAGGCAGAGATCCTATTAATGGGTGATAAAGATGTGTACTGGCAGAGATCCTATTAATGAGTGATAAAGATGTGTACTGGCAGAGATACTATTAATGAGTGAGAAAGATGTGTACTGGCAGAGATCCTATTAATGAGTGATAAAGATGTTTACTGGCAGAGATCCTATTAATGAGTGATAAAGATGTGTACAGGCAGAGATCCTATTAATGGGTGATAAAGATGTGTACTGGCAGAGATCCTATTAATGAGTGATAAAGATGTGTACTGGCCGAGATCCTATTAATGAGTGATAAAGATGTGTACTGGCAGAGATCCTATTAATGAGTGATAAAGATGTGTACTGGCAGAGATCCTATTAATGAGTGATAAAGATGTGTACTGGCAGAGATCCTATTAATGAGTGATAAAAATGTGTACTGGCAGAGATACTATTAATGAGTGATAAAGATGTGTACAGGCAGAGATCCTATTAATGAGTGATAAAGATGTGTACTGGCAGAGATCATATTAATGAGTGATAAAGATGTGTACTGGCCGAGATTCTATTAATGAGTGATAAAGATGTGTACAGGCAGAGATCCTATTAATGAGTGATAAAGATGTGTACTGGCAGAGATCATATTAATGAGTGATAAAGATGTGTACTGGCCGAGATTCTATTAATGAGTGATAAAGATGTGTACAGGCAGAGATCCTATTAATGGGTGATAAAGATGTGTACTGGCAGAGATACTATTAATGAGTGATAAAGATGTGTACAGGCAGAGATCCTATTAATGGGTGATAAAGATGTGTACTGGCAGAGATCCTATTAATGAGTGATAAAGATGTGTACAGGCAGAGATCCTATTAATGAGTGATAAAGATGTGTACTGGCAGAGATCCTATTAATGAGTGAGAAAGATGTGTACAGGCAGAGATCCTATTAATGAGTGATAAAGATGTGTACTGGCCGAGATTCTATTAATGAGTGATAAAGATGTGTACAGGCAGAGATCCTATTAATGGGTGATAAAGATGTGTACTGGCAGAGATACTATTAATGAGTGAGAAAGATGTGTACAGGCAGAGATCCTATTAATGAGTGATAAAGATGTGTACTGGCCGAGATTCTATTAATGAGTGATAAAGATGTGTACAGGCAGAGATCCTATTAATGGGTGATAAAGATGTGTACTGGCAGAGATCCTATTAATGAGTGATAAAGATGTGTACAGGCAGAGATCCTATTAATGAGTGATAAAGATGTGTACAGGCAGAGATCCTATTAATGAGTGATAAAGATATGTACAGGCAGAGATCCTATTAATGAGTGATAAAGATGTGTACTGGCAGAGATACTATTAATGGGTGATAAAGATGTGTACTGGCAGAGATCCTATTAATGAGTGATAAAGATGTGTACAGGCAGAGATCCTATTAATGAGTGATAAAGATGTGTACTGGCAGAGATACTATTAATGGGTGATAAAGATGTGTACAGGCAGAGATCCTATTAATGGGTGATAAAGATGTGTACTGGCAGAGATCCTATTAATGGGTGATAAAGATGTGTACTGGCAGAGATCCTATTAATGAGTGATAAAGATGTGTACAGGCAGAGATCCTATTAATGAGTGATAAAGATGTGTACTGGCAGAGATTCTATTAATGGGTGATAAAGATGTGTACTGGCAGAGATCCTATTAATGAGTGATAAAGATGTGTACTGGCAGAGATCCTATTAATGAGTGATAAAGATGTGTACTGGCAGAGATCCTATTAATGAGTGAGAAAGATGTGTACTGGCAGAGATACTATTAATGGGTGATAAAGATGTGTACTGGCAGAGATCCTATTAATGGGTGATAAAGATGTGTACTGGCAGAGATCCTATTAATGAGTGATAAAGATGTGTACTGGCCGAGATTCTATTAATGAGTGATAAAGATGTGTACTGGCAGAGATCCTATTAATGAGTGATAAAGATGTGTACTGGCAGAGATACTATTAATGAGTGAGAAAGATGTGTACAGGCAGAGATCCTATTAATGAGTGATAAAGATGTGTACTGGCAGAGATACTATTAATGAGTGATAAAGATGTGTACTGGCCGAGATTCTATTAATGAGTGATAAAGATGTGTACAGGCAGAGATCCTATTAATGGGTGATAAAGATGTGTACTGGCAGAGATCCTATTAATGAGTGATAAAGATGTGTACAGGCAGAGATCCTATTAATGAGTGATAAAGATGTGTACAGGCAGAGATCCTATTAATGAGTGATAAAGATGTGTACAGGCAGAGATCCTATTAATGAGTGATAAAGATGTGTACTGGCAGAGATACTATTAATGGGTGATAAAGATGTGTACTGGCAGAGATCCTATTAATGAGTGATAAAGATGTGTACAGGCAGAGATCCTATTAATGAGTGATAAAGATGTGTACTGGCAGAGATACTATTAATGGGTGATAAAGATGTGTACTGGCAGAGATCCTATTAATGAGTGATAAAGATGTGTACTGGCAGAGATCATATTATTATTCTGTCATGGCTTGCATTGTTCATTGTTAAATGAAAGGGAGTCCCGTACTGTTGCTCAGTCCAGGTTGAATGATCACTTGATGTGAAGTCAGCATGATTGTTCTAATGTTAATGGCGGTGTATTTGTGTCTGGGTCACAGATGGTACTAACCATGTAGAGGAAATATTTTCGAGGTTAACGCTCGCAGTTTCATGACCAGAATCCAATCCCTGTAATGGTACAAACGAAGAATGGCATAGCATATGCTACACAATTTACAAACATTCCCCCCCCCCTCCCCCCCTCCCATGAATTATTCTGTTAGTCACTATCTGCAAACATTTAATCCTCAAAAATATCCCTCTCTACGGTATAATGAATTGTTGTAACAGGTTGAATGCTAAAAGTAGTCATGTTGCCATGGTGATGCATCAGGTGATGTTGTCTCTGTTTTTCTTGCAGGTATTTTGTTCATCGTACGTGTTTGAACAAAATGTGATGCTTGAAGTGGCTACCAAGCAGTTGGATAATCCTGTAAGCTTTTTTTTTGTTATCATGATTTTCCTCGTGCACATGCTCGAGTCAAACAATGGAGGGGGGGGGATTTATAACCTTTTCCCCACAATGAATGGAGCACATGGATTCACTGTGCATGTACCAATAATAATATGCTGTTCATGGTCCAGCTGAGCAGCTGGAGCAGCCAGCACGACACAGGGAAGCCACAGCGAGAAAGATATGAGAAACTGATTCAGGAGACAGTGGTAGAGTCCAGACTAGTGGGAGGTTGAGAGCAAGACAGCACTTTTGTCTCTGAGTTGCATAGAAAGAGCAGGAAATCCCTGGGTGGGAGATGAAAACCCTCGGCAGCAAGCAACATGTGCATGGTTAGTCAACCTGCAAGGAGAGAGCAGGAGACCCTGAGCAACATCAAAGCAGGCTAAGGCAAAGTGGGCATGCCAGGAGAGAGTAGGAAAGCTGAGCAGTGAAATCCAGATAAGCTGGTGAGACAAAGTGAGATGCTAGGAGTGAGCGTATATATAGGCAGAGAGATGACTGACTATCATGGACCTGCGAATATTCCACTACTCTTTTTATCAGCTTGAACGGTTGTATGGCCAAAATTTGGACCCACCTGATTGGTCTTCTTCAGAGTGGTATTGAAATGGCACTCAAGGTGAGGTGCTTAAATAACAGAAGGCACAAGCCCTAAGAAAGTCACATGATAGATGAAGAAAGTCACATGATAGATGATTGAGATTCGCCAACCAGGTGGCTCAAGTCTTACACCAATACTGAAGGGCTTATTCTCAAGGATTATGCAGCGCCTCCTTCACAAGTAGTTCTCTCCAACTGCTGGCTCTGTCTATGTATCACTGAAGTATCCTCCATGAGATTGGGTGGTGGGTGCTTCCAGACTTCCTCAGTTCTCCTTTCTTGCAGACATCCTTGTGTTTATTTAACCAGGCTTCCAGCCTCCTCTGCTGTACATCTTCCCACGGCTGCACGGAACGTGATACTCAACGGTGGAGAGAAGGTTATCTTTTCTTGTTGTGTTCCTTTGTCCAGGTCTCCAGCCTTCTCTTTGTCTGGTAGATTGTAAGAAAGGAGAACTGAGGAAGTCTGCCATCTCCAAACATGCATGGAACCACCACCTACCGATCTCATGGGAGGAGACCTCAGTGATAGTTAGAGCCAGCAGGAGCTGCTTGTGAAGGAGGCAACTGCACATCCATCTGACACCTTAGGATCAGCTCTTCGATTGAGATGTAGGTCTACCTCCTGGTGCTGCATCTCAAGACTATGCATGGAAACCACGCCCATCACCACCTGCCATGTAACTTCCTTTGGGCATGTGCTAGCCAGTCTATTTAAGCACCTCACCTCATGTGCTATTTCAATACCACTCTGAAGAAGGCCAAAGCATGTTGGTCGAAAAGTTGGCCATACATGGTCATTTCAAGTGTGAAGTTATCTATCTATCTATCTACCTATCTATCTATCTATCTATCTATCTATCTATCTATCTATCTATCTATCTATCTATCTATCTATCTACCTATCTATCTATCTACCTATCTATCTATCTATCTACCTACCTTTCTACCTATCTATCTATCTATCTATATCTATCTATCTATCCATCTATCTATCTATCTTCTATCTATACACACACGTACCTATAGTGTACATTGCCAAGATTATGTTCTTACTGCATGTTTACATGTACTTAATTTGCAAGTCCTCTCGTATAATTTGAGGAAATACTCTGTTTAAGTTTCAAATTCCCCCCATAATGTTGTGCCTTCTGAGTGAGTGAGCCAGCTTCGTCTCAAGCCATCACAGCTAGGTACATGGAGAATGAAGCAACCTGGGGGATAAAGCCTTGTGTGCATGTGGAGTAAAAGGCTGGCGGAAAAACAGAACCTCCTGCGAAGCACGGTAGTGTTGTTGTGAGGCCACACACACAGTTGCCATGGATAAGCACAGTCACCTACCAGCTACCTACTTATTTTGTGTCATGTGGGGAGATGTGCTGCATCATCGTGACTCCCCGGCTATCATCAGTCACCTATGGCATGTCACTCCACCTACCCAGTGGACGGACATTAGACATAGGAGTTGAAGTTGATAATCCAGTCGGTAGCTTTGGTCAAGGTTGCAGCCGTTTCTTGCTCAAGGTAAACTTCTGAACTGCAATCTTCATCTCCATGATGGAGGTGTGTTACCATGCGCCATCAATCATGTGACAACCCTAGCAGGTGTTCAGCTAGCTATTGTTTGCAATGGTGGAGAGAATGTTTTTTGATTGTTCGAAGAGGTTTGAGAGGGACAAGGAGGTCTGTTTCTGACAAATACCTAAGCTACAATTGGTGAACGATTGGGGAGATCTTAGAACTCGGCAAGAAAGCAGAGAACCGGGTTTTAGCAGACAGAAGAAGAAGCATCTAGCTGATGGTGGCATCTATTCTGGAAAGACAGCTACACTTGTAGATGAAAGCAACCCATATTGGCTTACCTAGAGCTTCTATCCTATTCTGGGGCATTCCAGTCTATCACACAAGGGCTCGTCCCAAGCTGAAGGGGAGAGAGATGGGCCTGCAAGAAAGCAAGAGCTAAAGGTAGGGTTACAGCTGAGGGTCCACAAGCTCGGCTTGACCTGGCCTAGTTGATGCTGCGGATGAAGAGAATTGAGATGCTTGTACTTGGATAGACATTGCTTCTGAACGAGCTAGTTTTTGTTCTCTACAGAGATGCTTTGAAACCACCCGAGAGCTAAGAGCAACATCTCTCGTAGTGTATCCTTCTCTGTGGTATCACTTTAGAATGCTTGCTACATGTTAGATTCAATAATCAACTTGAAATGTACTCTTGACATTTCGACGTTATGTGAACTGATTGAGAGTATTATACTATACTATAATAGTGTAACTCATGTTCTCTGTCCATCCATACCTCAACAGCTTGCATCTTTTACCTAGCCATTAAAAGTGCTTCTAATGAGCCTTTGCTGAGAGGTCAAGTATCAACTGTAGTAATGCAAGTAGTGTCAACAGAAGAACGATTTCTAAACCAGTCCCACCAGCAGCACTGGTCGGTGAGTTGCTTCTTCACTTCTCTTCTCAATTTTCTCATGGTACCTCTACTTCTTGCATGAGTTCTCGGTATATGCAGGAAGACAGCTCAGACATCGTGTCTTCCATTCATTTCTGATATGGATATGAAACCAGCTGCACATCACTATGTACTATGATGTCACTATTTGTCATTGGTAAAAATGCTCCTTTTAGTTTGTGGCCATCGTCAGAACTTGTGGGCGTATAGACTCTCCCACAAACCACACCTACAAATTAGAGCTTATTCCAAGTGGCGTATGGACTCTCCCAGAAACCACTCCCTCAAATTGACCTCGAGTGCAGATCTTATCTTTTTGTGCATTCGATCTCTTCCTTGCCCCCTAGATCCTTGCCCCCTAGATCCCGCCAAATTGTTGGGTCTCAAACTGCCTTCTTGTATTCCTGCCAATACTGTGGTACAGCACTCCTACCAATACTGTATGGTACTTCACTCCTACCAATACTGTATGGTACTCTACTCCTACCAATACTGTATGGTACTGCACTCCTACCAATACTGTATGGTACTGTACTCCTACCAATACTGTATGGTACTGCACGCCTACCAATACTGGTACTTCACTCCTACCAATACTGTATGGTACTGTACTCCTACCAATACTGTATGGTACTGCACTCCTACCAATACTGTATGGTACTGCACTCCTACCAATACTGTATGGTACTGCACGCCTACCAATACTGTATGGCACTGCACTCCTACCAATACTGTATGGTACTGCACTCCTACCAATACTGTATGGTACTGCACTCCTACCAATACTGTATGGCACTGCACTCCTACCAATACTGTATGGTACTGCACTCCTACCAATACTGTATGGTACTGCACTCCTACCAATACTGTATGGTACTGTACTCCTGCCAATACTGTATGGTACTGCACTCCTACCAATACTGTATGGTACTGTACTCCTACCAATACTGTATGGTACTGTACTCCTGCCAATACTGTATGGTACTGCACTCCTACTAATACTGTATGATACTGCACTCCTACCAATACTGTATGGTACTGTACTCCTGCCCAGGGGTGTATTTAGGGGGGGGCGGGGGGGGGCATTCGCCCCCCCTTGTATCATTCTCGCCCCCCCCCCCTTGAAATTAGAGATATTTTTTTAAATAATGTCAAGAAAGGTGTAATACAAGAAAGGTGTAATAAGCTTATGATATCAGGTTCAAATGATAGGAATGTCAAACTGAGGTTCTTCTTGGTTTTCTCTGCCATACGTCCACAATCTCTTCAAGGTCGCTCTCAGAGAGTACTTCTGGTGCCTCTATAGCAATCCTCATAAGGTGAGAAAGGCTGCAGTCACTTAGAGAATTACGCAAACGAGTCTTGATCATCTTCATCTGTGAGAAGCTTCTCTCCACAGAAGCAGTAGAAACTGGAATCGATAAGCAGATGGAGGCAATCTTGTGCAAATTGGGAAACATGGCCTTGAGCATGTCGTTTGAAACAAGTTCTTTCAGCTGTGATGCAGTAGTATCCCGTGGTTGCTTGACTAACAGCTGGCGGAATGTTTTCCACTCTGTAAGTATTTCAGTGGAAATCATGGCTGTCTTCACTGTTTCTTCTCCATCCAATGTTTCTGCATCTCTATCTTCTCCGTAGTGAGCAATCAGTTTCTCAACAGACGTGTCTCCATAAGTGGGAAAAGATACTGAATCTGGTTTTGGAACTTTCCGTGGATCGAATATAGACAATGCTGATACAACAGCGTTGGATTTATGTTGGCCTTTAAATCAGCAACAAAAGGCTTACCAACAACATTCTGGAACGAAAGTATTTTATCAGCGTCAATAGACACCTTTGTAGATGACTTCAAGTCTTCAACGTTTTCAAGAAGCTCCAACACCCAGTTCGCTCCAGGCAAAACTGCACATCAACAAGGAATGATATCAACGAGAGGTCAAGCTGCTCTGCCTGAAGTGCTTTGCTGAGCTTGGCTACTTGTGGTAGAGTGAAATCAAGCAAATATATAGCTGCAATCGTAGACAATTTGCAGAGGGCACCATGGATTCCAAGAGCTTCTGGCTCGTGGGACGTCTCGTAGATGTTCCCAATGGTGATTACAATTGCAGAATAACTTGCTTTGACAGCTTTGACACACCTTTCATGTGCCAGCCAGCGTGTGTCAGATGGCTTGATCACTTTCATTTCTGGAAGTTCAAGAACGTGCTGTACCTCCTTCAGACACTCTGCTCGCTTGGGGGAATTGCGAAAATGCTTCCAAAGAGTAGTCAATGTTCTGTAAACATGAGCAATTCCAGGAGTTTTATTGGCAGCTTGCACACAAGCCAACTGCAGTAAGTGACAGTGGCAGTGTATAAACAGAGCGTGAGGAGTATGTTTCTTGATACGTGCCTGAACCCCGGTCTTTCGTCCAGAAAAAGTTGCAGCTCCATCAAATCCCAATCCAACTATTCTTCCGACTTGTAGACCTTTCTTCTTTAAACAATCGATGAGATTAGAATAGATGGTCTCTGCATCAGCCTTCTTCAATGGAATAAGCTCCAGAAAGCACTCTACTCGTACACCATCTTCCTCCCAGCGGCAAAACACAGACAATTCTTCTACGTTGGTGACATCTGTGCACTCATCTGCCATGAGGCTGTACATAGGTGCCTTTTGAAGTCGCTTCAGAATCGACTCCTCCACCCATGTCCCCAATGATTCGATGAATTCAACCACAGCCACTCTTGATGTGTACACAGCATTTCTTGGTGCAGTTTCTAAGAATTGCTTCAAATGTTGGCTGCCACATCGAACCACCACGTCAACCAGCTTCTCAAATTTTGTCGAATGTGCAACTTGTTCTTTCGTAAGAAAATGAGTGAGTAGGATCAGGCACTTCACTGCAGCTCTGTTCTGAGCTCTTTTGCGAGCTAAAACATTCTGGAGTTGCTGTACAACTGTTCCACCTTTGGCTGCTCCTTTAGCTGCAAAAAGAGCTTGAGTTGCATGGATATGGAAGTCACTTCTCGCATGAGCTTTCATTTTTTCAACAGCTTTCTTCCAATTTCTGCAAGGTTGTGTGACCCACACTCCTCCAGTACGCTGCAGACCAGATTGCTTGCAAACCTTGCAAAAGGCACCATCGCTATCCTCGTCATAATAGAGCCAACTGAAATCTTTCTCCCAGCTCTTAGAGTATTTTCTCTTCGTGGATACAGAAGAGTGGTGTTTGTTTTGCTTGCTTTTCTTTGAAGGTGGAGGACTAAGGCTAGGACTAGATGCCTCGACATGCTCAGAGCTATCTGTTCTGCTATCTTCGCTATCGCTGCTATTAGCATGAGAAGAGGCTTGAGAAGTACTTGCAAAGTATGAGCGAATATCCATATTAATATGAAGAGAAATCAGCTAGTAAGGTTTCTTTTATAGAGACTTTAAGACCATGACATAATGGACTGAGTTAAAAATACTGAGAGAGAGTGGGAAAGAAGGAGGGAACTGAAGAAGTGACAAACCTACAAAGGAGAACACGTGGTGGCGTGTGATGACATCATGTCTAAGATTAGACTTGAAGACCATGACATAATGGACTGAGTTAAAAATACTGAGAGAGAGGGAGTGGGAAAGAAGGAGAAACAAAAGAAGTGACAAACCTACAAAGGAGAGCACGTGGTGGTGTGTGATGTCATCGTGTCATGACACATGCTCTCCTTTTTCCAAGCAGCTACAATATCATGAGAAATATATACAGTCTAGCCATAGTTCGGTATAGCATAATGCCATTGGTAGTCAGTCAAAATAGCTATCCTCAGACATTGTAAAAGCAAAAAAAAATATGGGGGGATCTTCCCCCCAGACCCCCCTTTTACGACTTATCAACATGTTAAGAAAATATTAACAAAAATTAGGGCACCAAGTGACCAACCATTTCCACCCCCCCCCCCCCCCTAGAGAACTAGAGAAAAATTGTGTATGAAACCTGTTGTCCATGATTTTGTAAGAAAATGCATGGAATGCAACATAATTCGATTTCACAAAAGCCCACCTCCATTATACGAGTGACAAGTGACTATATCTAATCTATATATGCTGATTGCCGTAGCATGCAACTTCAGCAAATATTTAAGATGGAACGTTGTACTAAAGATTTTAGAAAAAGTGCATGCCATCATAAGTAGCAGCTATATATACAGTTAGTACTGCAAAAATACCTGTGGGTAAAACACTTTCGTACTCCACGCGGAAGCCCAGGGTGCACGTCCCCTTTCCGCACCATCCAGGCTCTCCCCCCCCCCTTATTTTTCCATATCTCAAGTTCGCCCCCCCTTGGGAAAATTTCTGTATACAACCCTGCCTGCCAATACTGTATGGTACTGCACTCCTACTAATACTGTATGATACTGCACTCCTACCAATACTGTATGGTACTGCACTCCTACCAATACTGTATGGTACTGCATGCCTACCAATACTGGTACTTCACTCCTACCAATACTGTATGGTACTGTACTCCTACCAATACTGTATGGTACTTCACTCCCACCAATACTGTATGGTACTTCACTCCTACCAATACTGTATGGTACTTCACTCCTACCAATACTGTATGGTGCTGCACTCCTACCAATACTGTATGGTACTTCACTCCTACCAATACTGTATGGACTGTACTCCTACCAATACTGTATGGTACTGTACTCCTACCAATACTGTATGGTACTGTACTCCTACCAATACTGTATGGTACTGCACTCCTACCAATACTGTATGGTACTGCACGCCTACCAATACTGTATGGTACTGCACTCCTACCAATACTGTATGGTACTGCACGCCTACCAATACTGTATGGTACTGCACGCCTACCAATACTGTATGGTACTGCACTCCTACCAATACTGTATGGTACTGCACGCCTACCAATACTGTATGGTACTGCACGCCTACCAATACTGTATGGTACTGCACGCCTACCAATACTGTATGGTACAGCACTCCTACCAATACTGTATGGTACTGAACTCCTACCAATACTGTATGGTACTGCACTCCTACCAATACTGTATGGTGCTGCACTCCTACCAATACTGTATGGACTGTACTCCTACCAATACTGTATGGCACCGCACTCCTACCAATACTGTATGGTACTGCACACCTACCAAGACTGTATGGTGATGCACTCCTACCAATACTGTATGGTACTGCACTCCTACCAATACTGTATGGTACTGCACACCTACCAAGACTGTATGGTACTGTACTCCTACCAATACTGTATGGTACTGCACTCCTACCAATACTGTATGGTACTGTACTCCTACCAATACTGTATGGTGATGCACTCCTACCAATACTGTATGGTACTGTACTCCTACCAATACTGTATGGTACTGCACACCTACCAAGACTGTATGGTACTGTACTCCTACCAATACTGTATGGTACTGTACTCCTACCAATACTGTATGGTACTGCACTCCTACCAATACTGTATGGTACTGTACTCCTACCAATACTGTATGGTACTGCACTCCTACCAATACTGTATGGTACTGCACTCCTACCAATACTATATGGTACTGCACTCCTACCAATACTGTATGGTACTGCACTCCTACCAATACTGTATGGTACTGCACTCCTACCAATACTGTATGGTACTGCACTCCTACCAATATACTGTATGGTACTGTACTCCTACCAATACTGTATGGTACTGCACTCCTACCAATACTGTATGGTACTGCACTCCTACCAATACTGTATGGTACTGCACTCCTACCAATACTGTATGGTACTGCACTCCTACCAATACTGTATGGTACTGCACTCCTACCAATATACTGTATGGTACTGTACTCCTACCAATACTGTATGGTACTGCACTCCTACCAATACTGTATGGTACTGCACTCCTACCAATACTGTATGGTACTGCACTCCTACCAATACTGTATGGTACTGCACTCCTACCAATACTGTATGGTACTGTACTCCTACCAATACTGTAGTGTATGGTACTGCACTCCTACCAATACTGTATGGTGCTGCACTCCTACCAATACTGTATGGTACTTCACTCCTACCAAAACTGTATGGTACTGCACTCCTACCAATTCTGTATGGTGCTGCACTCTACCAATACTGTATGGTACTGCACTCCTACCAATACTGTATGGTACTGCACGCCTATCAATACTGTATGGCACTGTACTCCTACCAATACTGTATGGTACTGCACTCCTACCAATAGTGTATGGTGCTGCACTCCTACCAATACTGTATGGTACTGCACTCCTACCAATACTGTATGGTACTGCACTCCTACCAATACTGTATGGTACTGTACTCCTACCAATACTGTATGGTACTGCACTCCTACCAATACTGTATGGTACTGCACTCCTACCAATACTGTATGGTACTGTACTCCTACCAATACTGTATGGTGCTGCACACCTACCAATACTGTATGGTGCTGCACTCCTACCAATACTGTATGGTACTTCACTCCTACCAATATTGTATGGTACTGTACTCCTACCAATACTGTATGGTACTGCACACCTACCAATACTGTATGGTACTGCACACCTACCAATACTGTATGGTGCTGCACTCCTACCAATACTGTATGGTACTGCACTCCTACCAATACTGTATGGTACTGCACTCCTACCAATACTGTATGGTACTGCACTCCTACCAATACTGTATGGTACTGCACACCTACCAATACTGTATGGTACTGTACTCCTACCAATACTGTATGGTGCTGCACACCTACCAATACTGTATGGTGCTGCACTCCTACCAATACTGTATGGTACTGCACTCCTACCAATACTGTATGGTACTGCACTCCTACCAATACTGTATGGTACTGCACTCCTACCAATACTGTATGGTACTGCACTCCTACCAATACTGTATGGTGCTGCACTCCTACCAATACTGTATGGTACTGTACTCCTACCAATACTGTATGGTACTGCACACCTACCAATACTGTATGGTACTGCACACCTACCAATACTGTATGGTGCTGCACTCCTACCAATACTGTATGGTACTGCACTCCTACCAATACTGTATGGTACTGCACTCCTACCAATACTGTATGGTACTGCACTCCTACCAATACTGTATGGTACTGCACACCTACCAATACTGTATGGTACTGTACTCCTACCAATACTGCACTCCTACCAATACTGTATGGTACTGTACTCCTACCAATACTGTATGGTACTGCACTCCTGCACTCCTACCAATACTGTATGGTGCTGCACTCCTACCAATACTGTATGGTACTGCACTCCTACCAATACTGTATGGTACTGTACTCCTACCAATACTGTATGGTACTGCACTCCTACCAATACTGTATGGTACTGCACTCCTACCAATACTGTATGGTACAGCACTCCTACCAATACTGTATGGTGCTGCACTCCTACCAATACTGCACACCTACCAATACTGTATGGTACTGTACTCCTACCAATACTGTATGGTACTGTACTCCTACCAATACTGTAAGGTACTGTACTCCTACCAATACTGTATGGTACTGCACTCCTACCAATAATGGTACTGCACTCCTACCAATACTGTATGGTACTGTACTCCTACCAATACTGTATGGTACTGTAATCCTACCAATATTGTATGGTGCTCATGTGCTTCTGAATGCAAATCAGCAACAATCATTATTTTCTCACAGTACTCTTGGTTGTTTTCCAGACTAATTAAGACGTCATTCATCACATGATTATAATGAGTTTTAGTTTTATCTTTTAAATTTTTTTTGTAATAATAATCGCATAGTCTAAAGTATGTCTTTACTGCCACAACTTTCCTAAGATATCCCGGGATTCTCGGGGGTGTCCTGGGATGTCCTCCATGAAGGTGACGGACTAACCAGCATGGATATGAGAACACTGGTACTCCTGGTCGCTTGGATCCTAGCCCTGGAATACACCTACTGTAGCTCTAGACCTGGAATACACCTAGCCCTAGCCCTGGAATACACCTAGCCCTAGCCCTGGAATACACCTAGCCCTAGCCCTGGAATACACCTAGCCCTAGCCCTGGAGTACACCTAGCCCTAGACCTGGAATACACCTAGCCCTAGCCCTGGAATACACCTAGCCCTAGCCCTGGAATACACCTAGCTCTAGCCCTGGAATACACCTAGCTCTAGCCCTGGAATACACCTAGCCCTAACCCTGGAATACACCTAGCTCTAGCCCTGGAATACACCTAGCCCTAGCCCTGGAATACACCTAGCCCTAGCCCTGGAATACACCTAGCCGTAGCCCTGGAATACACCTAGCCCTAGCTCTGGAATACACCTACCCTAGCCCTGGAATACACCTAGCCCTAGCCCTAGAATACACCTAGCTCTAGCTCCCTAGCCTTAGGCCTACAATATTCCTAGCACTCTCATTCCTAACTCTAGTCCTGGAATACGTTAGCTCTACTCTCCTGAACTATCCCTACTCATTCCAGGAACCATGACGTATATTCGTCACCTTCACTGGGGACATAAGCACACTGGGATGTCCTAGGACCGGGTGGGGCAGTGGTGGACATGTGTGGAGGCATCATCTGTGACCATATGTCCATCTCTCTGTAGGTTGGGGTTTTAGCTAAGAGATTGGACTTTCCAGCATATGCGAATGACCGTCCTCCATTATCAATCCCAGGAAAACTACTCTTCCCAAGGTGTGACGCATAATTATTCTGTCCTCTCTAATATTTGAATGACTTTCTCAATGATCAACTTACAAGTTTGTCTGTCGATTGTTTTTGCTGGATGCTCTAGCCCCATCAATATTCCTGGTGAAGGCTAGATGCTCTAGCCCCCATCATTATTCCTGGTGAAGGCTAGATGCTCTAGCCCCATCATTATTCCTGGTGAAGGCTAGATGCTCTAGCCCCATCATTATTCCTGGTGAAGGCTAGCCCTCATCATTATTCCTGGTGAAGGCTAGCCCCATCATTATTCCTGGTGAACGCTGGATGCTCTAGCCCCATCATTATTCCTGGTGAAGGCTAGATGCTCTAGCCCCATCATTATTCCTAGTGAAGGCTAGATGCTCTAGCCCTCATCATTATTCCTGGTGAAGGCTAGATGCTCTAGCCCCATCATTATTCCTGGTGAAGGATGGATGCTCTAGCCACCATCATTATTCCTGGTGAAGGCTAGATGCTCTAGCCACCATCATTATTCCTGGTGAAGGCTAGATGCTCTAGCCCCATCATTATTCCTGGATGCTCTAGCCCCATCATTATTCCTGGTGAAGGCTAGATGCTCTAGCCCTCATCATTATTTCTGGTGAAGGCTAGATGCTCTAGCCCCATCATTACCTGGTGAAGGCTAGATGCTCTAGCCCTCATCATTATTCCTGGTGAAGGCTAGATGCTCTAGCATCATTATTCCTGGTGAAGGCTAGATGCTCTAGCCCTCATCATTATTCCTGGTGAAGGCTAGATGCTCTAGCCCCATCATTATTCCTGGTGAAGGCTAGATGCTCTAGCATCATTATTCCTGGTGAAGGCTAGATGCTCTAGCCCTCATCATTATTCCTGGTGAAGGCTAGATGCTCTAGCCCCATCATTATTCCTGGTGAAGGCTAGATGCTCTAGCATCATTATTCCTGGTGAAGGCTGGATGCTCTAGCCACCATCATTATTCCTGTTGAAGGCTGGATGCTCTAGCTCTCATCATTATTCCTGGTGAAGGCTAGATGCTCTAGCCCTCATCATTATTTCTGGTGAAGGCTAGATGCTCTAGCCCCATCATTATTCCTGGTGAAGGCTAGCCCTCATCATTATTTCTGGTGAAGGCTTGATGCTCTAGCCCCATCATTATTCCTGGTGAAGGCTAGATGCTCTAGCCCCATCATTATTCCTGGTGAAGGCTAGCCCTCATCATTATTTCTGGTGAAGGCTTGATGCTCTAGCCCCATCATTATTCCTGGTGAAGGCTAGATGCTCTAGCCCCATCATTATTCCTGGTGAAGGCTAGATGCTCTAGCCCTCATCATTATTTCTGGTGAAGGCTAGATGCTCTAGCCCCATCATTATTCCTGATGAAGGCTAGATGCTCTAGCCCTCATCATTATTCCTGGTGAAG
This sequence comes from Cladorhizidae sp. MBARI D1340-BT2, assembly GCA_028752905.1. Lineage (NCBI taxonomy): Eukaryota > Metazoa > Porifera > Demospongiae > Poecilosclerida > Cladorhizidae > Cladorhizidae sp. MBARI D1340-BT2. The sequence goes on from JAQNBH010000009.1 coordinate 23,276,600, forward strand.
GCTAGATGCTCTAACCCTCATCATTATTTCTGGTGAAGGCTAGATGCTCTAGCCCCATCATTATTTCTGGTGAAGGCTAGATGCTCATTATTCCTGGTGAAGGCTAGCCCTCATCATTATTTCTGGTGAAGGCTTGATGCTCTAGCCCCATCATTATTCCTGGTGAAGGCTAGATGCTCTAGCCCTCATCATTATTTCTGGTGAAGGCTAGATGCTCTAGCCCTCATCATTATTCCTGGTGAAGGCTAGATGCTCTAGCCCTCATCATTATTTCTGGTGAAGGCTAGATGCTCTAGCCCTCATCATTATTTCTGGTGAAGGCTAGATGCTCTAGCCCCATCATTATTCCTGGTGAAGGCTCTAGCCCTCATCATTATTCATGGTGAAGGCTAGATGCTCTAGCCCTCATCATTATTCCTGGTGAAGGCTAGATGCTCTAGCCCTCATCATTATTTCTGGTGAAGGCTAGATGCTCTAGCCCCATCATTATTCCTGATGAAGGCTAGATGCTCTAGCCCTCATCATTATTTCTGGTGAAGGCTAGATGCTCTAGCCCCATCATTATTCCTGCTGAAGGCTAGATGCTCTAGCCCTCATCATTATTCCTGGTGAAGGCTGATAACAGATTTTAAGTTGAAAGTCATTATATTCTACTACGAGTTTGTTGAGTTGGCAATGCAATTGAATGTGATGTCAGCATGTGGATATTCCTTTTACTAGCTTCTCTGAGGATCACCTTATTCTACTTGGACTGGGAGACATCGTAAGTTTTCTTTGTATTTGCCTGATGTGTGTGTTACATTGGTGCATGTGTGTGTGTGTGTGTGTTACACTGGTGCATGTGTGTGTGTGTGTGTGTTACACTGGTGCATGTGTGTGTGTGTGTGTGTTACACTGGTGCATGTGTGTGTGTGTGTGTGTTACACTGGTGCACGTGTGTGTTACACTGGTGCATGTGTGTGTTACACTGGTGCATGTGTGTGTGTGTTACACTGGTGCACGTGTGTGTGTGTGTGTGTGTTACACTGGTGCATGTGTGGGTATGTGTTACACTGGTGCTTATATTCGCATGTGTGGGGGGGGGCACAGGGATGTATAGTGGGGAGTCTGGGTTTTTTATTTTATTTTTTATTCTCCTATTGATTCTCATGCAGTTGAAAATGGTGGCGGTGAATGAATAGGTAGTAAGGCTGAGTTAAAACATTCTAGTGGCACTAGATATAAGTTGTGCACAACACTGTAGACATTGCAGAGTCAGGTAAGAACTGCATGGCATGTGTAGTACTTGTAAGCCTGCTCTTGCAGAAGAAGAGAATAGCTCTGGCTTGGCTGCTTGTGGTTGTGAAGATAGGCAAAGCAAGTGTTTGTTGCTATTGTTGTGCTTACATGCAGCACACCCTTTAGAGCATTTGCTGGTGACTGGTCCAGAATAGTCTGTTTTCAAAATCCTTGGTGGGATTGGGAGGAGGAGAAACCGGAACTTGGGGGGGGGGGGGGGGAGGTTATATCCCAGAGCACCCCTCTCTATATCAATCACAGTCTATGGAATAACTGGAAGCAAGTAGGATTAGATCTCTGTCTGCACAGAACGTGTTGTTAGCTATGGTTGGGTGAGTAGCTATGGAGGCAGCAAGCAAGCCAGTTGTCCTGTCCTGTCATACTTCTAGTGATGCATGGGAGGCTTTTGTGCTTGGTGGCTTTAGGATGTACCAGTGGGCGTTCTAGGGTTCTCTGTGCTGGTCTGACCAGCTCTGCCTGGAGCTAGCTCTAGATCATGCTGTCGGTGTGAAGTGTTTAAACATTCTGTTACACACGATTACAAAGTGTGTGCAAAGGTTGTCACTACATGGACAGATTCTGAGAAAGAGCTCATTGTACAAACAAATGCAATGTAGTGCCATTGAAAGTCTGAAGGCAGTGTGTAATTCTGAAGGCAGCGTTTAAGCATTGGTTATCTGAAGGCAGTGTCTAAGCATTAGTTATCTGAAGGCAGTGTCTAAGCATTAGTTATCTGAAGGCAGTGTCTAAGCATTAGTTAATCTGAAGGCAGTGTCTAAGCATTAGTTATCTGAAGGCAGTGTCTAAGCATTAGTTAATCTGAAAGCAGTGTCTAAGCATTAGTTATCTGAAGGCAGTGTCTAAGCATTAGTTAATCTGAAAGCAGTGTTTAAGCATTAGTTATCTGAAGGCAGTGTCTAAGCATTAGTTAATCTGAAAGCAGTGTCTAAGCATTAGTTATCTGAAGGCAGTGTCTAAGCATTAGTTATCTGAAGGCAGTGTCTAAGCATTAGTTATCTGAAGGCAGCGTTTAAGCATTGGTTATCTGAAGGCAGTGTCTAAGCATTAGTTATCTGAAGGCAGTGTCTAAGCATTAGTTATCTGAAGGCAGTGTCTAAGCATTAGTTAATCTGAAGGCAGTGTCTAAGCATTAGTTATCTGAAGGCAGTGTCTAAGCATTAGTTATCTGAAGGCAGTGTCTAAGCATTAGTTAATCTGAAAGCAGTGTCTAAGCATTAGTTATCTGAAGGCAGTGTCTAAGCATTAGTTATCTGAAGGCAGTGTCTAAGCATTAGTTAATCTGAAAGCAGTGTCTAAGCATTAGTTATCTGAAGGCAGTGTCTAAGCATTAGTTATCTGAAGGCAGTGTCTAAGCATTAGTTATCTGAAGGCAGCGTCTAAGCATTAGTTATCTGAAGGCAGTGTCTAAGCATTAGTTAATCTGAAGGCAGTGTCTAAGCATTAGTTATCTGAAGGCAGTGTCTAAGCATTAATTAATCTGGAATGTCTCCTTTTTATTTTTAAACAATTTATTTTCAGTATAATTGGCACCTTTTCTCAGATCCTATCACATAAGAACACAATTTCAGGAAGCACAAGTTTGACTCCCACATTATTGCAATACAATGTTTTCTGTATAGTATATATATCTATATATATATAGATATATATATATTAGATACATATATAATTATTATATATATTAGATATATATATATAGAGAGAGTGAGTGAGAGATAGATAGATAGATGGACATACCTTTTGAAAATGATTAATTTATATTTGTAATGAAGTGTCTCAAAACTTATCTGCTGCTCATGACTAGCCTGAGATATCAGGCACTTGTCACCAGCTCTGCCATTTGTTATGATGACTGTGGTGTAGGTTCTTCCTGGTCTACTGCTCTCCTTGGCCATGAGATGTGATAAGCTTATCAAGCAGGAAGGAAGTCGAGACACAAGTACATCCTGTTGGCAAAAGATGACACTTCACACCATATCATCCCTGGGGTATTTCATCGGTATGTTATCATTGATTCAAGACAGATGTAGTGGCAGTGGGTTTGGATCATAAATCTTCCTCTAGTGGCCAAATAGCTGGGGTATGGTCAACTGTGTGTTTATTATTGTGCAGAAATTATTACAGTGGTTAATTGATTTAAAAGAACTATCGCGTATACCTAAACCTTACCTTCTTGAAGGGAATCAGGTGACTTCCTATGGAACATCAGCATATAAACTCTTTGTTGGCGATTGCAGAGTTTCCTTCTCGGCTCCTGCCTAGTCTAGCAGAAAAAAATCGGTTCTGCAGCTGCTACTTGGTCACCCCAAGCTTGCATCTCTGCACCAGCAGATAGCTGCACTCCACTCTCACCAGCATGCCCTGCTGCTATTTAGTCACCCCAAGCTTGCATCTCTGCACTAGCAGATAGCTGCACTCCACTCTCACCAGCATGCCCTGCTGCTACTTGGTCACCCCAAGCTTGCATCTCTGCACCAGCAGATAGCTGCACTCCACCAGCATGCCCTGCAGCTACTTGGTCACCCCAAGCTTGCATCTCTGCACCAGTAGATAGCTGCACTCCACCATCATGCGCTGTGGAGGGAAAAGTAATAGGCAAACTACAAACCTGACAAGCACACGACAATCCTTTACAGGGTCAGAGTTGGTGAGATTGTTACTTGATGAAGTCTCAGTACATCACTTCCTGTATGAAGCATACTAGCCCGTGCCACTAAACTGCTGCATATTCAATACAACATGCTGCATGTACTGCAACCCTCCACATGCACACGCTGCATGTACTGCAACCCTCCACATGCACATGCTGCATGTACTGCAAACCTCCACATGCACATGCTGCATGTACTGCATCCCTCCACATGCACATGCTGCATGTACTGCATCCCTCCACATGCACATGCTGCATGTACTGCAACCCTCCACATGCACATGCTGCATGTACTGCAACACTCCACATGCACATGCATGTACTGCAACCCTCCACATGCACATGCTGCATGTACTGCAACCCTCCACATGCACATGCATGTACTGCAACCCTCCACATGCACATGCTGCATGTACTGCAACACTCCACATGCACATGCATGTACTGCAAACTCCACATGCACATGCTCTAATGAATGTGGCATTTCCTTTTTTTGATGCTAGCAGGTGTGAATAATAGTTTAGTGCTATTCTACTACAGTTATAGCTAATATGATGGCTCTAGCATTAGCTTCAGCATGCCATTTCCTGTCTACATCAAACATCCAGTGCTGTCAGTTCATGATGTGAGTCACATGGCAATTATTGGCACCATGATGAGCTAACGAAATAGTAATTGTGCATGCGTACTAGCATGCTTCCTATGAAATGTATTGATGTAACAAACGAGTAACGCTGTCCAGTGAGTGCAATGAAGCATTTCTTTGGATGTGCACTGTCTGTGTCCACGTGTCCAAGATAGTTTATTTTCATTCCTAATACTTCACGTATAATAATTGGTGGTTATCAGGTGTGCATGGATTATCAAGTCATTTTTCTACCAACTGTTGATATAAGTGCCCAAGCTAAACAGCCTGTTAGTGCACTATCACTACACTATATACTAGAGCACTATAAACATCATACACTATATACTTGTTATATTTCAATAAGAGAAAACAATTACAATATCACAACAGTAACTTTAACACTCTGAATAATAGTCAAAACTCAAATACAAGAGACTACAGTAAAAAAGGTTCAAACCAGACTATTCGTCCCTAAGACTACCATAATCTGACATGCGTATCTAACAATCAGTATCACTAAGACTACAGATAAATACATGATGTCATGACATGTGCAAGCTACTTAATTACTTATTACATGAATATGTACATGCCCATACAGGCTAGATATATAATCAGTTATCTTATCTCTCTGACTGTTTCATCCATATAAGGTCAAGTTATCACATTCCTCCACATTTGGCAAAAACTAACATAAGCCATACATCCAACGATCTGGAGGATTCCTAACACGATTAGATCGGCGAAGTCCTTCTGTAACAACAATAGGTGCTGTATCATCACCTGAGTTGTCTTCGGAATCACCCACAAAGGGGAAAAAGAGATCAGGTAAGTCATTGTCAATCATATCTGGAACCACTTCACTGAACCGTAATTGAATCTGGTCAATGTGACGGCGCACTGTTTGATCGTTGTCCAGGTGTTAGGTAAGTATAGTCACCTAGCTTGGATTCAACAATACCAGGTATCCATTGAGACGCATTATCTGACTTCCGAATATAAACGGTTTCTGATGTGAAAAAATCTCTTTGTTTCGATCTGCCATCCCTGGCCATCTTTTGTGATGTCTGTGAACAGCGTACTTTCCCAGCAAGATCAGGTTTAAGAAGTTCTCAAGTATGTTCGGAGGGGGCGACCCATAAGTAACTGCAGGAGTGACACCTGTGGATGCATGAGGAGTAGAGCGGTAGTGAAAGAGGAATCTTGCCAGTTGGGTCTTGACATCATCAGGTCTGCTTTTTTTTAAAGCCCTTTTTAAAATTTGTACAGCTCGTTCTGCCAATCCATTCGTTGCAGGATGATATGGAGCTGAAGTTAAATGTCTGATTCCATTGCGTTTCACAAAAATTGGAACTCTTCACTGGTAAAAACACTTCCATTATCTGAGACAAGTATCTCTGGCAAACCAAATGTTGCAAATATTGTTCGCAAAGCAGAGATGGTGTTACTTGATGTAGCTGAATGGACAGGTTGTACTTCCATCCACTTGGAGTGGGCATCTATTACTACCTAGAACATCTTTCCCGTGAAAGGCCCGGCATAATCTATATGAATTCTCGTCCAAGGAAGATTTGGCCATTCCCATGGATGTAGGGGTACTGGAGAAGGTGATCTTTGAAGCATGGCACACTTTTCACAATGTTTCACCTTTGTTTCAATGTGAGCATCAATCTTTGGCCACCAAACTACGCTTCTGGCAAACTGTTTCATCTTAGTTATTCCTGGATGATCATCATGAAGAATATCCAAGACTTTATCCTGACCTGCATCAGGGATGATTACTCGACTGCCCCAGAGAACACAGAAATCTTGGACACTGAACTCTTCTTTTAAAATTTGAAATGGTTGCAACTGCTGGTTTCCCAGCCTTGCTGGACTAGTCGACGTACTTTGGAGAGTACTGGGTCTCTATCAGTCCATTGCCTGACGTGCTTGATGTTAACTGGTGTGGGGTCTGCAAATTCTCCAACAAAAGAATAGTCTCGCCTGGTGTTGGTATCTTGTACTGATTCTGGAAGAGGAAGACGACTGAGACCATCAGCATTGCCGTGTTGAAACCCAGGTTTGTATTTGACTCGATAGTCATAAGCACTCAATATGAGAGCCCAGCGTTTAATCCTTGCTGATGCTAACAAAGGAATTGGTTTCCTCTCACCGAACAAATGCTGAAGAGGTTTGTGATCTGATAGAATTGTGAATGGCCTGCCCAATAAGTAGTGGTTAAACTTCTTCACCCCAAAAATAATAGCTAGAGCCTCTTTATCTAACTGGGCATAATTCTTTTCTGCAGGGGCTAGAGAACGACTAGCGAATGCCACGGGGTTTTCAGTGCCATCTTCAAGCTGGTGAGATAGCACTGCACCTAGTCCATATGGTGAGGCATCACATACAACACCAGTTCCTGTTCTGAATCATAGTGCATCAAGACACATGAGGAAGTCAAACTAGTCTTAATCTTTAAGAATGCATCCTTCTGGTCAGCACCCCAAATCCACTTAGCTTTTTTATTTAGTAAACTGTGCAATGGTGCTAGTGAAGTTGAAAGGTTAGGTAGAAACTTTGCATAATAATTCACAAACCCCAAAAAGGACCTCAATTGAGATACATTAGTAGGGGCAGGGGCTTCAGCTATTGCCCTCACCTTCTCTTGAGTTGGTTGAATTCCTTCTGCTGAAATCTGATGCCCCAGATACTCCACTGAAGAGAGCATGAATGCACACTTTGTCCGTTTTAGGCGAAGTCCAGCTCGATCTAAACACCGGAGAACTTTCTCTAGGTTTCCCAAATGATCCTGTTCCGGTTTCCCAGTGACCAAAATGTCATCAATGTAGACTGACACCCCTGAAATACCTTGAAGAATTCCTTCCATAATTCTCTGAAATATAGATGGAGCAGATGAAATACCAAAAGGAAGTCGGTTATATTGGTAGAGTCCCTTGGCTGTGTTAATAATTGTGAAGTTCTTTGAGTCATCATCCAGAGGGATCTGCTGATATGCAGGTCTAGTTTTGAGAATGTCTTGCCTCCTTTCAGAGATGAAAACAAATCTTCAATACGGGGTATATATTGGATATTTATCCAACTTTGCTACTTGGTTCACAGTGACTTTATAGTCTCCACACAGACGAACCGAGCCATCCGTTTTGATTACAGGAATGACTGGAGCAGCCCAATCAGCAAACTCCACAGGTTCAATGATTCCCTCTCGAGCGAGACGGTCAATTTCAGTATTGACTTTTTCTCTTAAGGCATAGGGAACTGGTCTAGCCTTACAGAATAGTGGTTTGGCCTTCTCTTCCACGTGAATTTTTTGTAATTCCTTTCACCAAACCTAGTTCATCGTTGAACACGGTTGTATACTTCTTAAGAAGTTGTTGGAGGTCGGTAGAACAACCTGAATCGTATGTAACAACTGTTTCCAGGGAAGACGGATTTTGGATAACCAGTCCTTTCCTAGCAAACTGGGTCCAGTTCCCTTGATAATGAGCAATGGTAGCTTTGCAGTTTGATCTTGGTACTCAACAGCAACAGTGGTAGATCCAAGGATCTTGAGAACTTCCCCTGTATAGGTACCCAATTTAATCGTAGATGGGTGTAATGGTGGTGGTGATTCAGGCCACAATTGCTGGTAGGTTGCTTCACTGATGACAGATGCAGATGCCCCTGTATCCACTTCCATTGAGAGTGATGCTTGGTTTGCAATAACTGTGACTGTGATTGGCTCATTAACTTTTTTGTTAACCATTTTGTTAAGGGAATAGGTTCCTGTCACAGTTTCTGTTTCGTCAGAATTTTCATCTTCATTTTCAGCAGTTAATTGATGTGCTCTTTGACCTTCTGTTTTGATCTTTGAACGATATACTTTGGCAATATGTCCTCTTTTCTTGCAGAAATGACATTCTGCATCTTTGAAGTAACAGTCCTTCGGCAGATGTGTACCTCCACATCGATAACACTTGGCTCCACTAACAGGAGGTCTTGAAAAATTTGCAGCTCTGGGCTTATTCAGTGCCAGAACAGTTTATGTTTTGGGAATTTGCTTTGCTTGAAGGTCCCTTGCATTACATTCTGCAGCTTCTACTGCCTGAGAGATTTCCATATTTTTTTTTGAAAGTCAGGTCTGCCTCTGCCAAGAGGCGTTGTTGGAGCCGCTTGTCCCGAACCCCACAGACTAGCCTATCCCTTAGCATGGCATCTAAGGTAGCTTCAAACTTGCAATGTTCTGAGAGTCGTCGCAGACCAGCTACAAATGCAGACACAGTTTCCCCTTCCTTCTGAGATCGCATGTTGATTAAATCGCTGTATGATGAAGGAGGGTGGAGGTTGATGATGGTCCTTCACTAGTTTGACAAGTTCAGCAAAATACTTAGATATAGGTCTAGCAGGAGCCACTAAATCCCTTATCAACTGGTACGTCGACGCACCACAAATGCTGAGTAATATTGCTTGTTGCTTTGTTGCTGACACCTCATTAGCTTCGAAATATTGTTCGAGACGTTCTGTATAAGAAGTCCAATCTTCTCTACCTGAGTCAAATTCACTTAATGTTCCATGAGAGGCCATTGGTGCTTTTATCCTCGTCGCCAAAATGTTATATTTCAATAAGAGAAAACAATTACAATATCACAACAGTAACTTTAACACTCTGAATAATAGTCAAAACTCAAATACAAGACTACAGTCAAAAAGGTTCAAACCAGACTATTCGTCCCTAAGACTACCATAATCTGACATGCCTATCTAACAATCAGTATCACTAAGACTACAGATAAATACATGATGTCATGACATGTGCAAGCTACTTAATTACTTATTACATGAATATGTACATGCCCATACAGGCTAGATATATAATCAGTTATCTTATCTCTCTGACTGTTTCATCCATATAAGGTCAAGTTATCACAATACTAGAGCATTATAAACATCATACACTATATACTAGAGCACTATAAACATCATACACTATATACTAGAGCACTATACACATCATACACTATATACTAGAACACTATACACATCATACACTATATACTAGAACACTATACACATCATACACTATATACTAGAACACTATACACATCATACACTATATACTAGAACACTATACACATCATACACTATATACTAGAACACTATACACATCATACACTATATACTAGAGCACTATACACATCATACACTATATACTAGAACACTATACACATCATACACTATATACTAGAACACTATACACATCATACACTATATACTAGAACACTATACACATCATACACTATATACTAGAACACTATACACATCATACACTATATACTAGAGCACTATACACATCATACACTATATACTAGAACACTATACACATCATACACTATATACTAGAACACTATACACATCATACACTATATACTAGAACACTATACACATCATACACTATATACTAGAACACTATACACATCATACACTATATACTAGAACACTATACACATCATACACTATATACTAGAGCACTATACACATCATACACTATATACTAGAACACTATACACATCATACACTATATACTAGAGCACTATACACATCATACACTATATACTAGAACACTATACACATACACTATATACTAGAACACTATACACATCATACACTATATACTAGAACACTATACACATCATACACTATATACTAGAGCACTATACACATCATACACTATATACTAGAACACTATACACATCATACACTATATACTAGAACACTATACACATCATACACTATATACTAGAACACTATACACATCATACACTATATACTAGAACACTATACACATCATACACTATATACTAGAGCACTATACACATCATACACTATATACTAGAACACTATACACATCATACACTATATACTAGAACACTATACACATACACTATATACTAGAACACTATACACATCATACACTATATACTAGAACACTATACACATCATACACTATATACTAGAGCACTATACACATCATACACTATATACTAGAACACTATACACATCATACACTATATACTAGAGCACTATACACATCATACACTATATACTAGAGCACTATACACATCATACACTATATACTAGAACACTATACACATCATACACTATATACTAGAACACTATACACATCATACACTATATACTAGAGCACTATACACATCATACACTATATACTAGAACACTATACACATCATACACTATATACTAGAACACTATACACATCATACACTATATACTAGAGCACTATACACATCATACACTATATACTAGAACACTATACACATCATACACTATATACTAGAACACTATACACATCATACACTATATACTAGAACACTATACACATCATACACTATATACTAGAACACTATACACATCATACACTATATACTAGAACACTATACACATCATACACTATATACTAGAACACTATACACTATCATACACTATATACTAGAACACTATAAACATCATACACTATATACTAGAACACTATACACATCATACACTATATACTAGAACACTATACACATCATACACTATATACTAGAACACTATACACATCATACACTATATACTAGAACACTATACACATCATACACTATATACTAGAACACTATACACATCATACACTATATACTAGAACACTATACACATCATACACTATATACTAGAACACTATAAACATCATACACTATATACTAGAACACTATACACATCATACACTATATACTAGAACACTATACACATCATACACTATATACTAGAACACTATACACATCATACACTATATACTAGAGCACTATACACATCATACACTATATACTAGAACACTATAAACATCATACACTATATACTAGAGCACTATACACATCATACACTATACTAGAACACTATACACATCATACACTATATACTAGAGCACTATACACATCATACACTATATACTAGAACACTATACACATCATACACTATATACTAGAACACTATACACATCATACACTATATACTAGAACACTATACACATCATACACTATATACTAGAGCACTATACACATCATACACTATATACTAGAGCACTATACACATCATACACTATATACTAGAACACTATACACATCATACACTATATACTAGAACACTATACACATCATACACTATATACTAGAACACTATACACATCATACACTATATACTAGAGCACTATACACATCATACACTATATACTAGAGCACTATACACATCATACACTATATACTAGAACACTATACACATCATACACTATATACTAGAACACTATACACATCATACACTATATACTAGAGCACTATACACATCATACACTATATACTAGAGCACTATACACATCATACACTATATACTAGAACACTATACACATCATACACTATATACTAGAGCACTATACACATCATACACTATATACTAGAACACTATACACATCATACACTATATACTAGAACACTATACACATCATACACTATATACTAGAGCACTATACACATCATACACTATATACTAGAACACTATACACATCATACACTATATACTAGAGCACTATACACATCATACACTATATACTAGAGCACTATACACATCATACACTATATACTAGAGCACTATACACATCATACACTATATACTAGAGCACTATACACATCATACACTATATACTAGAACACTATACACATCATACACTATATACTAGAACACTATACACATCATACACTATATACTAGAGCACTATACACATCATACACTATATACTAGAGCACTATACACATCATACACTATATACTAGAACACTATACACATCATACACTATATACTAGAACTCTATACACATCATACACTATATACTAGAACTCTATACACATCATACACTATATACTAGAACACTATACACATCATACACTATATACTAGAGCACTATACACATCATACACTATATACTAGAACACTATACACATCATACACTATATACTAGAACACTATACACATCATACACTATATACTAGAACACTATACACATCATACACTATATACTAGAGCACTATACACATCATACACTATATACTAGAACACTATACACATCATACACTATATACTAGAACACTATACACATCATACACTATATACTAGAACACTATACACATCATACACTATATACTAGAACACTATACACATCATACACTATATACTAGAGCACTATACACATCATACACTATATACTAGAACACTATACACATCATACACTATATACTAGAACACTATACACATCATACACTATATACTAGAGCACTATACACATCATACACTATATACTAGAACACTATACACATCATACACTATATACTAGAACACTATACACATCATACACTATATACTAGAACACTATACACATCATACACTATATACTAGAGCACTATACACATCATACACTATATACTAGAACACTATACACATCATACACTATATACTAGAACACTATACACATCATACACTATATACTAGAACACTATACACATCATACACTATATACTAGAGCACTATACACATCATACACTATATACTAGAGCACTATACACATCATACACTATATACTAGAACACTATACACATCATACACTATATACTAGAGCACTATACACATCATACACTATATACTAGAGCACTATACACATCATACACTATATACTAGAACACTATACACATCATACACTATATACTAGAGCACTATACACATCATACACTATATACTAGAACACTATACACATCATACACTATATACTAGAACACTATACACATCATACACTATATACTAGAACACTATACACATCATACACTATATACTAGAACACTATACACATCATACACTATATACTAGAGCACTATACACATCATACACTATATACTAGAACACTATACACATCATACACTATATACTAGAGCACTATACACATCATACACTATATACTAGAACACTATACACATCATACACTATATACTAGAACACTATACACATCATACACTATATACTAGAACACTATACACATCATACACTATATACTAGAACACTATACACATCATACACTATATACTAGAACACTATACACATCATACACTATATACTAGAACACTATACACATCATACACTATATACTAGAACACTATACACATCATACACTATATACTAGAACACTATACACATCATACACTATATACTAGAACACTATACACATCATACACTATATACTAGAACACTATACACATCATACACTATATACTAGAGCACTATACACATCATACACTATATACTAGAACACTATACACATCATACACTATATACTAGAACACTATACACATCATACACTATATACTAGAGCACTATACACATCATACACTATATACTAGAGCACTATACACATCATACACTATATACTAGAACACTATACACATCATACACTATATACTAGAACACTATACACATCATACACTATATACTAGAGCACTATACACATCATACACTATATACTAGAACACTATACACATCATACACTATATACTAGAGCACTATACACATCATACACTATATACTAGAACACTATACACATCATACACTATATACTAGAGCACTATACACATCATACACTATATACTAGAACACTATACACATCATACACTATATACTAGAACACTATACACATCATACACTATATACTAGAACACTATACACATCATACACTATATACTAGAACACTATACACATCATACACTATATACTAGAGCACTATACACATCATACACTATATACTAGAACACTATACACATCATACACTATATACTAGAGCACTATACACATCATACACTATATACTAGAACACTATACACATCATACACTATATACTAGAACACTATACACATCATACACTATATACTAGAGCACTATACACATCATACACTATATACTAGAACACTATACACATCATACACTATATACTAGAACACTATACACATCATACACTATATACTAGAACACTATACACATCATACACTATATACTAGAACACTATACACATCATACACTATATACTAGAACACTATACACATCATACACTATATACTAGAACACTATACACATCATACACTATATACTAGAACACTATACACATCATACACTATATACTAGAACACTATACACATCATACACTATATACTAGAACACTATACACATCATACACTATATACTAGAACACTATACACATCATACACTATATACTAGAACACTATACACATCATACACTATATACTAGAACACTATACACATCATACACTATATACTAGAACACTATACACATCATACACTATATACTAGAACACTATACACATCATACACTATATACTAGAGCACTATACACATCATACACTATATACTAGAACACTATACACATCATACACTATATACTAGAGCACTATACACATCATACACTATATACTAGAACACTATACACATCATACACTATATACTAGAGCACTATACACATCATACACTATATACTAGAACACTATACACATCATACACTATATACTAGAACACTATACACATCATACACTATATACTAGAACACTATACACATCATACACTATATACTAGAGCACTATACACATCATACACTATATACTAGAACACTATACACATCATACACTATATACTAGAGCACTATACACATCATACACTATATACTAGAACACTATACACATCATACACTATATACTAGAGCACTATACACATCATACACTATATACTAGAACACTATACACATCATACACTATATACTAGAACACTATACACATCATACACTATATACTAGAGCACTATACACATCATACACTATATACTAGAGCACTATACACATCATACACTATATACTAGAACACTATACACATCATACACTATATACTAGAGCACTATACACATCATACACTATATACTAGAACACTATACACATCATACACTATATACTAGAACACTATACACATCATACACTATATACTAGAACACTATACACATCATACACTATATACTAGAGCACTATACACATCATACACTATATACTAGAACACTATACACATCATACACTATATACTAGAGCACTATACACATCATACACTATATACTAGAACACTATACACATCATACACTATATACTAGAGCACTATACACATCATACACTATATACTAGAACACTATACACATCATACACTATATACTAGAGCACTATACACATCATACACTATATACTAGAACACTATACACATCATACACTATATACTAGAGCACTATACACATCATACACTATATACTAGAACACTATACACATCATACACTATATACTAGAACACTATACACATCATACACTATATACTAGAACACTATACACATCATACACTATATACTAGAACACTATACACATCATACACTATATACTAGAACACTATACACATCATACACTATATACTAGAGCACTATACACATCATACACTATATACTAGAACACTATACACATCATACACTATATACTAGAACACTATACACATCATACACTATATACTAGAGCACTATACACATCATACACTATATACTAGAACACTATACACATCATACACTATATACTAGAACACTATACACATCATACACTATATACTAGAACACTATACACATCATACACTATATACTAGAACACTATACACATCATACACTATATACTAGAACACTATACACATCATACACTATATACTAGAACACTATACACATCATACACTATATACTAGAACACTATACACATCATACACTATATACTAGAACACTATACACATCATACACTATATACTAGAACACTATACACATCATACACTATATACTAGAACACTATACACATCATACACTATATACTAGAACACTATACACATCATACACTATATACTAGAACACTATACACATCATACACTATATACTAGAGCACTATACACATCATACACTATATACTAGAACACTATACACATCATACACTATATACTAGAACACTATACACATCATACACTATATACTAGAGCACTATACACATCATACACTATATACTAGAGCACTATACACATCATACACTATATACTAGAACACTATACACATCATACACTATATACTAGAACACTATACACATCATACACTATATACTAGAACACTATACACATCATACACTATATACTAGAACACTATACACATCATACACTATATACTAGAGCACTATACACATCATACACTATATACTAGAACACTATACACATCATACACTATATACTAGAACAATATACACATCATACACTATATACTAGAGCACTATACACATCATACACTATATACTAGAACACTATACACATCATACACTATATACTAGCACAAACATCATAGCCAGTTTCATGTAGATTGCCCTTTCCTCTCTTACATTGGGTGAGAGAGCACACAGACATAGAATGCTGAGAACACCCCAATCTTGGTGCCTTGACACACCACCCAAGGTTCTACTGGGTACATTGCCATGAACATACCAAGATTGGTGTTCTCTAAAAGAAACACTCGAAGTCAGTGCACCAGTTCCTTCCCCTTTCCCACTCAATGTGAAAGAGGTCAAGAGTCTAGTTCACACCACGCTTGCCCATTCCTTCATCCTGTGCAATGTTTGTAAGTGGGTTTTTTGTCTCATTTTTATTTGTGTGTGCATTGCAGGTCTCAACTTAGCACAGATTGCAAGCAATGCATATGACACAGCGCAGCCTGCTCTTCTCTACCTGGTGCCGTGCACTCTAGTGCCATTAGTAGTCAAAGCACACTCCGAGGTTGGTTCTTACTCTATTGGTTCCTCTTTAAATGAGGGGTCAAGTTCTTGATGGTTTAGAGCCAACTTTCAGCTCTAGTTGACTGAGTGACTATATACTACTGACTGATTGGTGGGGGGGGGTTCTCATTTCCCCCCTTATATTTATAACTAAAACTTTTGTTCAAGGGGAAAATATTTTAACTGTTGACTATATAGATTGAAAATACAGCAAGCTCCAGTTTGGTATAAGAGCCATTTCATTGTGCTAAGCAAATAAAAGCTACACCCAGCTATTTTGCTCTGTGCCTACAATAAAACTTCTGCAAAATAGATCCATCCAGGAGCGACTCTTTTCGCAAGAGCGAAATTCAGAGAAATTCCAGGTAAGCATGGCTATCTGCACTGATTTCCCCCAAAGAGCCAGAAACAGTATGGGCCTGGAGGGGAATTGTCATTCATAAAATAAAAAAATAATAAAAAAATAAAAACTTTCTTGCTAGCCAATAGAACCTTTCCTTTAATCTTGACATCACCTTCTCTCACTAGTCTGTCAGGGATTGAGCCTGTTGCCAGGGAAGCTAATTCCTGACAACCAGAGAGAAATGCATTAACATATGGCTAGTTAGTTACAGTGTGACTGTAACAGTACCAGACTGGTGAGCACATAGTCTCCGTGACATGGCTATTCCCTCGCATTTGGTGGCAGCTTCGATCTGTACCTACTGTATGCCATCCGACCAGCTATCTTCTGAACCGAACAGTTAGTACAGATCTGAACCATGTCAACATCGCAACTTCATCTTCACAGTAATATTCAACAGACCTGAAGATGTCACAGGAACTGAGGAACAGACAGAAGCCCAGGGAGTTCAAATCAGAGACCCCACTGGCTCTGGGACAGAAACAGAAGGGGGAGGAGTGTCGCAAACAACACTTCAAGTCGACACGTCAAGAGCTGGATTTCAGTGTCATGTACAGTGAAACCTCCACCCTCTCCATACAGGACTATGTCGCCTGGGCAGTGAACGACAGATACCAGAAGGACCGAGAGGAAATGAGTCAAGCCAGAGAGACAGAGAAGGAACAAGAACTATCCATCAGAAAGCTGGAGAGAGGACGAACAACGCCACCGAGAAGACGACGACAGATGTTACAAGAGGGAATATGAAGCTTGGGAGCTCAAGCAGAAAGAAGACAACTGGCAATACAAGAGGGAGGAATGACAGCACAAGGAAGGCAATGACAGGTACAGAGAGGAAGCCAGTTTCCAGGAGTGGCTAACGGACGAGAGACACCCAGAAGAGAGAGAGGGGTGTGACATTCCAAGAACACATGCAGGTGTTTGTAGTGGGCCAATGATTCTGGCTGGCCAACCAGGTGCCACTCTTAACCGACCACCTTAGGGACATCTACGGAGGTCTGACGCAGGAGACAGAATGGATTTTGGCCATGTCAAGGAAGCCTTCCTGGCCTACTTGGTCGTAAACTCCGATACCTTCCGATGGAGGCACCAGGAAGCGGCGAAGAAGACGGCGGCAGCCTAAATCGATTACTACCAGAGGAAGGCCCTCCTAAATAGAAAAAAAAAGGTCGAAGGAACATGAGACAAGGCAGCAAGTGGACAACAGAGGATGTCCTGACCAAGATGGGTGTGAGCCTGAGTCAGAGACAGAAAGCCAACATCAGGGAAGGAGGCGATGCACCTTGCCGACAAATACATCTCTAATAGGAGCTGGAGACAGACCTTGAGAGTCGACCAATGATCCGGCCAGCAGCAGCACAGATCCCTCTGACAGACAGATGGTGGCAACAGGCAACGAACTCGAGACCAACTAAGAGGCAGGACCGACCCGAGACAGACCGCAACAAACCCTGGAACCGTCCAAAGTTTGACCCAGCCAAAGGACCCAGGTGTTTCTCCTGTAACAAGTATGGGCACATCTCAATCCACTGCCCACAGAAGTCGGCTGACGACCACCTGATGGAGACCAGCCAGCTGAGCTTGATTTGCAATGGGTGGGTGGAAGATCAGCCAGTGAAGAGGTGCTCATCGACACAGGGAGCAATCGCCAATGTACGATGGGTGCCCGAGTCAGCCTTCAACAGAAGGACATAGATGTTTGCACCCTTCATTGGACCAGAACACCCCCTCCAGCTAGCCAACCTGATTGTGACGGTAGATAGGGAGACAATCGACCTAGAAGTGGCCGTCCAACACAGTTGTAAGTATACACACTGTTAGGTATGGATGTTCCTTTTCTCTATGAGCTAGGACTCAAGCTGAAGTGGGGGGGGGGAGGTGATGGCAGTGCACACTAGAGTCCAGACCAGGGAACACAAGGAGGAGAAGGAGAGGGTTGACCAGCTGGACGAGGGGAGTGGCATACAACCCCAAACTGATTGACCATACTGACGGACTGGAGGCTGATGAAGAACCGTAAAATTGGAGAGCAATAGACGAGGAGATGTTCCTAACCAAGGAGCATGAGTGACAGACCCAAGGAGATGTTCCTAACCAAGGAGCGTGAGTGACAGACCCGAGGAGATGTTCCTAACCAAGTGAGTGACAGACCCGAGGAGATGTTCCTAACCAAGGAGCGTAAGTGACAGACCCGGAGTAAAATACACAAGGGTACGAGGATGTTCATATTGGCCTCCAAGAAGCTGGGCAGGTCGGGAGGTGAAGGAGGCCTAACAAGAGCAACCCGACCTTGGCCGACCTCCGAACATAAACATTGATCCAGACAGCGGTTTTCTGCTGGAATTGGACTCTTCTACCAGAAGCACAAAGTGGGGGAGACCGAAGATGACATCCCCACATGGAAGGAGCCGGCAGCCAAGAGAAGCAATCCATCATCACAGACCTGCTGGAAGAACATAGAAATTGACCAGACAAGCTACTTTTTCACTTCTCGATACCAGAACAGCTACATACCATCGAAGGAAGACAGGCGATTGCAGAAATTTGCAGGATCCTAAAAACTCCCAAGTCTCATTCCACATCATACCATCCCCACATGCCATTCGTACTCACAAATACATGTCAAAAGTTGACCCTCCTTCACTTCATATTGCTGGAACCCGTCATCTGCATTCTGGCTTTAAAGTATGTAGTCTGAAGTAGTTTTGATGTTGTTTTGTTTAGCCTGTAGCGCACAAGTCAGGTTGTGTTAGCATAGGTCAGGTTGTGTTAGCACAAGTCAGGTTGTGTTAGCATAGGTCAGGTTATGTTAGCACAAGTCAGGTTGTGTTGTCCATTTGCTTCAACTGGATTTCTTCGGAGGACCGTTCAACCAATTTGTTGGTGTGATACGGACTGATTCGAAATCTGTACAAGAAGTTCTCCCACACTGATTGCAGTGAAGGCATGATTCTTTGTAAGTTGGTGTAAAAGCTTAGCTATAACAGCATACTTCAAAATGAATTGGCAATAGTAGCTGGTAAGACCTAGGAACTGTTATACCGCCCGTTGGCTTTTGGGGACTGGCCAACATTTTTAACCCTCCGACTGTCTTGAGTGGGATCTGTTGCAACTCCTTCGGTCAAGACTATCCCAGAAACTGCACCTTCTGCCACATAGGACACACTAGGAAGGTTTGAGCTTCCGGTTCACTTCACAAAACTGGTGAAATACTGTCGTGGGAGGTTGTGGAAATGTTCTCTAAATGTCTTCTTTCCCAGTGCAATCACATTGTCCAGGCAACCCCACAAGGATTGTGCGTACTTGCCAACCTGAAACTATTGATTACCTGGACATGTTCACAATTTCCTGGACATGTTCACAATTTCCTGGACACACAATTTCATGAAGCATGTAATTATGAAACGCATATATACAGTCACATATAAGAGATGCATATATACAGCCACATATAAATTCATTACGAGATGCATATATATATATATATATATATATATATACAGTATAAGTCATTATGACACATATACAGCTACATGTATATATATAAGTCACCAAACTTTTACAAGTCACTATCTTGACCAACTTCACCGTCTTGGCCAACTTTAAGAAATGTTCTGACGCCATATGTTTGCCTCACAACAGGTTTGTCATAGTTCACTTTGCACTTAGCAGGTCACAAACTTTGGAAGGATTTAAGCATCTCCTTTGGTCTGTTTGAACCATGCTTTCTGGATCTGCATTGGAGTGCAGAAGAACAAGAAAGGTCTTAGGTAGTTGTGAGAAGCCAAAACGAAAGCAGTCCCAATCTGTAATAGCTTCCGTACCAGGCCAACGAGTGAGCCACAGCTGCATCCTCTGATGGTGTTTTTACACCATGGAAGTTGATCATAGGAACCACTTGAAATCCCATCATCAGCAGTTTCATCAAAGAGAATATATAGAACATAAGTGAGAGCAAGAGAGCAAGATTCTCAATGCCAGTGACTGATGTTACACCGTGGATCTAGGAAAAGCCAATTCTTTGAAATGTCTACAAATGGCCACTTACAGGTAAAGAAATGTCTTTTCTGAAATTGTTCCTAGAACTTCATCTTTGAACTCTCCATGGTGTAATGGAAGTCGTGTAGAGGTTCCTTTTCCTAGCTCATCAGTACCAACTTGGTTATCTTGATAAAGTGCAGTTAATAGCAGTGATGTCTTCTGCCTTGGACAAAATCTCAGGTTTATTGAAGTTACTCATATATCCCTGAAGCAGCACTTGCACATGACCTGGAGTTGAACCCTTATGGCTTGCATGTGTTAGAAAAGCTGTGGAAAACTGGTTAAGTGTCTTCATGGCAAATGAGACAAAGTGGCAGATCAGCTTTACCTCAGGGTTCCTTAGCTACTTCATAATTTGATTATTTCTATATATGTACACTATCAACCTCATGATCAAAGGAGGCACAGAGCAGGCCATTGATTAATCAGTCTCTTAATAAGGCAAGGTCCTGAAGCTCAACCAACATGTAGTACAATGCTTTAGAATTTTCAGAGGTTTGAATTCAGCCTGAATTTCACTGTATTCACTCAGTATTAATTATCAATGATACAGTTCTGTGTCCCAACCATGACATTGGCAGTTCTGTGCCCCAACCATGACATTGGCAGTTCTGTGCCCCAACCATGACAATGGCAGTTCCAACCATGACACTGGCAGTTCTGTGTCCCAACCATGACACTGACAATTCTGTGCCCCAACCATGACACTGGCATTTCTGAGCCATAACCAGTTACATTTTTCTAGCCGGAGGCAGTCCGTCCCTCTTATACATGCATACATTTGTGGTACTGTACACCATTGCCCCAATGCAAACCCTTAATGGCATGGATGCCATTGTTGGCACTAACCATGTGTGTGTGTATAAATGCTAACCATTGCCAATTAATCGAGTTTTTGTATTTATTTGTTGATTGTTTTTCTTGTAACATTGTTATTATCGTAGGGTCACCTGGCAGCTATTTGGAATGGCCACATTTTTGAGTTGAAATCAAGAACACAAAAGTTTATACGTGTATAAAGATTTATTCTTGCTCTATATATATACCAATGATGTATATATAAGTATGTAAGTATGACAGTAGTCCGTCTGCATACATTCTATAGCTCTTTTTTTAAAGCACATTTTTAATTATATAATATAATAGTTATATTGAAGGGAAAAACCCCACAACATTTCAGAATTCTAAGTCCTCTTCCAAATTATTAATGACCAAGGCTACTACTATATACTATTATTAAAATTAATATTACAATGAATTTTGATGAAGGCTAGAGCATCTAGTCGAAACATCGACAGAGTACAATTTCAAGTTGATTATTGAGAAGGTTATTGTAATGTTGTTATGTCAACTGAGAGTTCATTGAGAGATGCTCTATTCTTCATCAGGAATAGTTGATTATCGAGAATGTCACATATATATTATGTCAACTGAGAGTTCGTTGATATTATTAAAGTATAGGTATATATGAATATATTGAGTCAGCAAACAATGTTAGCAAGTGTATTAAAATACAAGAATACATGGACAAAAACAACTAAAGAAACTGCACAGTATATATATATAGTTCAGGCAGTAAAAAATGACAAGTGTAATATTCAAACATGTAATATTCATTAATAAAAATGACAAAATGGACTGAATTGGGTGATCATGATCGAGATGTTAGTACCTGGTATTTATCTGAAGAACCACACACTTGAAAACCTGACTCTTCCTATCCTTTTTGCCGCCAGATAAATGTGTGTGACTGCATAGACTAAATAAGATGTGTGAACTTGTAAAATAAAAATAGATAACATCTATATATATTTATAGACTTGGAGACTTACCACTGGGAATCAACATTAATATTCCTACAAGCAAGAAGACGATGCCTCTGACAATGATGTCCCCAGAATGAAGATTGATCATTTCTAGTATGAGTCCTGTAATGACTATTGCTGTATAAATATTAAAACAGTATAGCACGATTAAAATTTGGCTCCCTTACATACAGTACATATTCATATATATATATATATACAACACAAAAAACATGCAAAACATATTATATGATCATGCTGGAACTCGCTATATACATAATAAAAGTATTGAGGCAAGGTATATATAATATTGGTCAGTACCCATCTTAGACAGATGTGACGATATTTCCAAAACTTGTGATATTTGTCAGACCACCAATAATGCAAAACTTTCGAAAGTTTTTTTTGGGGGGGGGGAAGCGATGTAGAATTCTTGACCAAACATCTTTACCATTTTCATCGTGCATAAATTTTTCATCGTGCATAAATAGATGACCAAAGCACAGAATAATGATTTACCGACTTTCATGCACAGGAAAAAATATCGTCAACTAACATGCACACAAAACTCAGGTGTGCATGCACATTCATTGTTCGAGGCACATAAACTCGTGTTAAGCACTGTTTTTCTTGCTGGTTATAAGTACAGCCACTAAACCAGCGTCCACGGCATCTGGCTCTTAACAAGCCCACACAATATCCAAATGGGAATATTTACTGGACTTCTGATCACATGGCTAAGTAGTCTAATACAAGCATGTACATATATCACACCGCAAGTAATTCACTGCAGAGGCAAATAGTAAGCACCTTGCATATAGATGGTTTTATAAAACTCACACACAAACACACAAAACATTATCAGTGGAACTTACTAAATGCACTTTAAATATCACAGCTGTTGTAATTTTAAAACTGCACATATATCTCTATTACTTTATTTTCACTATACCCTTAGTCCTCCTTCAACAGCAGAAATCAAGTAGTCTAGATTATAATTATGCATAATTAAAATACCACATGCATTTTTTTGTTGTTTTGTGCACAGCTACAATATAGCTAGCTGAATGTCACTATCACTATTTAAAACCTGTTCTGCTACGTACTTGATCCACATGGACCTTTATCTGCTAATCTTCCTCCCCTATAGACCTATAGAGGCTGCTAATCAAGAAGCATCCTATATAGCCTAAGAAATGTGGACCCTATAACAGATTCACATCTGAGTTTAGAGCATCAATTGGCAGGTTTGCATGTGAAAATGAGTAATAAATTCAAAAGAAGCTAGAACACACTCTCAATGAAAGTACCTCTCAATGAAAGTCTGTGAGGTATTGAAGGTGCTTACTTCAAGGAATCGTCCTATAAAAGAAGAGCTGAGGAAATCGACTTCTTAGACTACTGCCACTATTGTTATCCATGTCTTGGGGTATCCTTTTAGCTTGTGACAAGACAAGCCTTCACGAGTAGGGTGGTCCACTTTTGTTAGGCAAGCCATGGGCTCATTCCCTACTAAATCACATGAGTTATTACTACAAAGAAAGGCTATAGCTAAGACTCGATATGATGATGCTGATTGTAATGATGTCACCAGTGTGGTAGTTATGGAAGATATCCCACCAAAGGTGATCTTGAATTGGGATCACAGTGGAATAAAGATGGCCTCTTCATCTAATTGGACAGTGAGGAACTATCACATTTCCTCTATTAAGAACTGCCCCTCCAATTGTAATGCAGAGGCAAATAGCAATAAGACACGCCCAGTGTGAACTGAGAACTGGAGAGAGATGTGAGGGGGGGGGGGAATCAGGGGGGAAATGTTCTGGGCACAAACGGGAATTGAACCCTTGATTTCTGCTTTCCAGGCACTCAATCTTTGTTTGAGCTAGCTAATACCTAATAACTAATGGGCAGAACGACCCTTTACCCACACGCTAATACCTACTGGACCACCGGGAAGCCGCTATGGCTACCAGAGGCGAGACAGAACTCAGCAAGTGGTCGGAACACACCCATCCCCTCACCCAGCTCAAGATTGGCGATGTCGTACGGGTGCAGAACCAAACTGGCCCTTTCCCCCGACGATGGGATAAGACTGGTACTGTGATTGAGGTTCGTCAGTTCCATCAATACTGGGTACGCATGGCCGGCTCAGGCAGGGCCACTTTGCGCAACAGGAAGTTCTTACGTAAATGTGCCGTCCCCTCACCATCTGCTATCAGAGGACACTTCCCCGACACCCCTGTACACCAGCTGGAAGCGACTCCACTTCCAGACCACGCGCCCATGACTACGCCATTCGAAATCAATGCGGACACAGCAACTCAGGACACCCCTCCGACGGACACTTCGCATACCACCAGACCTCCCCTGGATACTTCCCATACTCCACTGACACCCCGAACCCATCCAAGTACCCATCGTGGAGCATTGGACAATACCGGTTCCCCGTTGCCATTCAGCAATATTCCTCCCTCTCGGGCAACCCATAATCTTAGCCGACCCGCCTCGCCAGCACCTGTGCGCATACCAACACTTCGCCGCTCCAAGCGACAGTGTGTTACTCAACATCGGCCGAACTACAAGGAGTAATCGGCCTGGGGGAGATAGCTAATACCTAATAACTAATGGGTAGAACGACCCTTTACCCACACGCTAATACCTACATGTATGCGCATGCTCACAAGTAACTAATCATTGTTGCACGCATTGTCTTTCTGTGAACATCTATTTTAAATCCTTGTCGATCAGTTAGATAAATAGTGTTGATATCTTATCTATGAGCCACAGGCACCGCAAAAGGCACTTGAACTCCTTCACAAACTGCCATCAATAGTAACTGTCCTTCTGATTGTAACTGCCCTCTCAGTATAGTTGCAGATGGAAGCAAATAGTAACCAGGTTCCCATTAGAGACTTTACAATAAATGTGTCTAGTTAACTGGAGTAAACGATAAAAGAAGATGGCTGTCTGTCTTTTATGGTTCATTGGTTCCCACCTGATTGGTACTCACCAAAGCACTGGTCAACAGATGAGACTAAGTTGGAAAAATCTCAATGAACTCTTCTTTGACAACAAAGTTACAATGACCTTCTCAACAATCAACTTGAAAGTTACTCTTTCAGCATGGCTAGAGCAGCTAGTCATTATTCCTGATGAAGGCTAGAGCAGCTAGTCATTATTCCTGATGAAGGCTAGAGCAGCTAGTCATTATTCCTGATGAAGGCTAGAGCAGCTAGTCATTATTCCTGATGAAGGCTAGAACAGCTAGTCATTATTCCTGATGAAGGCTAGAGCAGCTAGTCGAAACATCGAGAGAGTAATTTCTTGATTATTGAGGTCATTGGAATTACATAGGAATAATATTGACTAAATAATAGTTCCATATTTTGAAGGAAAAAATGGAGAGTTGGCTTTTGGTGAACGTTATCCTTGATAATTTCAAAAGTAAAAAAGTAAAATTTACGACTGATGTGTTCTCTCTTCTCTCTTTTGGACAATACTGTTGCCACCAAACACAGTGATTGTATTCATAATTTTATTTTTTTATTAAAAAAAAAAATTTTTACTAGTATTCTGGCAAGGTGAATTAGCAGGTTCAGGAACATGACATTGATGAACTCGAGTCTCTTGTGATTTCTCCTACAGATCCCAGTCTTGTCAAAATGAAAGAAGTAGGGCTGAGTGGTTGGTTGAAGCTTTTGACTACATCCATCATCCATCAAGCATCGCATATCATCAATAGATTTGTAGAGTCTGTTATTACTAGTTCTGCTGGCAAATTGTAGCTAGACACTCAGCTTCACATTTTATGACCTAATGTAAAAATATATATTCACTCATACATAAACAGTACAGTATAGGTATTGTACACATTGGCAAATCCATTAGAAAATGATTTGTGCTGAACAACCAGCGATCGTTTAAACTTTATTAAGCAAGGCACCTCCAATCCACCATGGGATATGTCTTCAGAATATTTTTTCAATCATGTAACTTGACAACTTATAGATTGTGTTCTTCTGTTCTTCGTATAAAAAAGTGAGCAAATCAGATATATTTCTGGAACTGTGGCCAACAGATGCACCATCCTTCTCAACAGGCATAGGAGTCTTATATTATCTAACTCCCTATCACAATGTATGTTCTTTTCCCACAGCTGCATCCCATATGTCTTTGTATACATGATATCCATGAAAACACCAAGCTACAGTAAACTCTTCAAGGTCCATAATGGCTCTCCCCAGATAGTTACAAATAATGCCCTGCACTGTTTTGGATCATAACCTGTAAACAATTAGTGTAAATTAAAAAACTTGAATTGTGTCCATAACAACTGCTATGAGATGAGTGAAAATCAAGTGCCTTGAAAATAACTGGATCTAGGCACAAAGAAGGCAGAGGAAGTGTGTAGCAAGTCGGTGTTTGCCCTTCAAACTGAAAAGATGGATGGGTCCAAAGATGAAGAGCTTCAAAAGACTGTGGAATAGTCACTTCAGCGATATGATCGCAGAAGCTACTTAATTAAGAGAATATTCATTTGCCTTCTTGAATAGAGATGTGGAACAGAAAAAACGAATGACTGAAGAAGATTATTTTGCCATGCCAATGAAAATGCTACCAGCACAAAGTGACAAAGTGAACGTGCATTGTACCTTGAGTGCTCAATGGCAATGACACAGATGGGGGGGGGGGGGCTTGTGCATGTCTACTTGTCTCTGCAAGAGTACGAAACAACCTCAAATTGTCAACACAGGTAAATTGTGCTGAAATAAAATAGAAAACACATTCTCTAGTTGATGGAATAACCTACATATAGCCATGCACAGTAAGATCCAGGACTCAATAAGAAATAACTTACAGACCCCCACGCATACTGGATCCAGGACTCAATAAGAAATCACTTGCACATACCACATGTATATATATAGTAAGATCCTGGTCCTAGTAAGGAATAACCTATAACACCACATACACAGTAAGAGTCCCAATAAGCCATGCATTCTATATCCAGGACTCCACTTATACATACCACATGTATTATATGGTAAGATCCAGGTCCCAATAAGGAATAACTTACAGACTCCCAAGCACAGCAAGATCCAGGTCCCAATAACAACACACTTGTTCCTTTTCACCGCTGGCTCTTGAAACCACCTGTATATGCATGCATGTGTATGCAGCACGTGTGCAGCTATAACTAAAGTTGTTCATGGCAATACAGTTCGTATGCCTCACTATATTTGTTTCAGCTAGCAACAAATAATTATCATATCACTGCCTGTTATGTTCTCCTGCTGAAGGTTGGACAACTTTGATGTGAACTGTTGTATTTACAGCTTCATCTACAAAAGCTGGAAGCAGAAGTGAAATTTCAGGCAGAGTCTATAGGATGAAGTTAAACACATACACATCCACGTGCCTTACCATATATAGTCTTATATATTTCATGAAATATATTCTCTTGGTTAATTCCAGCAAATTAAATTGACAATGGACTAGTGCCAGATTACCCTATGTTATAGTATAACACGATTGCAACGGTTTTTTGCCACTGCAGTCACATGACAAGCACCTTAAGCAGTAATGCAACAAGGTTTGTAAAATATTAAAAAGTGAAAGTGATTTGTACCCATAGCTTAGAATAGTGCACAAAATAACAGATACGGCATTTATCATATACTGTATAGCTACCAATTACAATTTTGATGGGCCACTCTTCTAGATTGCTCAGACAAATAAAATATTCCTTCACTTTATGGTGAAGTAATCGAGTATTAGCTACCTAGCAGAGGACAAAATAAACTTGACTTTCTGTGCATTGGATTTCCGTGCAGAATCCAGCGAGTGCATGGACCCTTCGCTGAATTTTATTTTTAATGGCATTTAAAAATTAAAACCAAAATAATAATAAAGAAGTTATTTTCCTTGGGGGGCTTCATCACTCTGTCCTGTCCAGAGCCGTAGCATTCGAGCAGCAGGTCAGCCAGAGTCGAAGGGCCTGTGAGCTGTGGTGATGTAAAGAGCTACCACATAGAGCGTCAGTCAACTGTACCAATGTCTGGACACTGTGTTTGAGCGACACTCAGCTATGGTGTTGAGAGCTACTGCAGTCGAGTGGCCAGTGAGCTAAGGTGATAACAAAGCCACTCCAGATGAGCTGTTCTCTGTCGCTTGTAGGGGCTGCTCTTGTGGGGAGGCTGGTAAAAAGCTGTTCCAGCTGCCTCCCTGGAAAGCTACATACTGTAGGTAATTGCCATACCCCCAACTTCGTGTCAACCAAA
This sequence comes from Cladorhizidae sp. MBARI D1340-BT2, assembly GCA_028752905.1. Taxonomy (NCBI): domain Eukaryota; kingdom Metazoa; phylum Porifera; class Demospongiae; order Poecilosclerida; family Cladorhizidae; species Cladorhizidae sp. MBARI D1340-BT2. The sequence goes on from JAQNBH010000009.1 coordinate 23,306,650, forward strand.
GTTTGGGGTAGTTTGACCCAGACCCAGCTCATCCTGCACAGAGTTGTTCCATCTATCCCTTCTCCTGTGTTAGGATCTCTAATTCCCCCATACCAGCATCCTCGGTCCCCAGAAAACCTGCTCATTCCACCAAACAGTCTCTTACCACCATCTCTTCTCAGCCTGCCCCATTCCCCAGGTGCCTCAGTCGACACTCGACACAGGCCCACTGGCCAGCCATGCCTGCCTCACCCTCCCACCCTCCCTTCTTCTCCTGCTACCCTACCATCACTTGACATCGTCAATGGCCTGAGGGTACCCACTCTTACAGCATGTCCCTAAGGGCTAGGGATGCCTGTGCCAGTGTAGTTAGGGAGGCACTTCAGGGGATCTTCTCTGACTCTGCATGGATGTCTGGGGGAAATGGTTCATGCCTTCCCAATGTATACTTGCCAACCCTGCAAGAGGGGGGGAGGGGCGCGCTCCACTGGGGGAGACACTGAAAACTATCCGTACGAGGAGGATCAACAGGTGGCATGCCCCCGGGTGACATGCATGCCCCCGGGTGACATTCTGGATCTTTGGTCAGTTGTTAAAGGAGCAAGACGGCCGAGTCATTGAAGGAAGCTGAAGAAGGAGTCATTAGAGACCAAAGTGCTGCCATGCCCGCTGTGCTCTGGAGGATGGCCAGTACAAGAAGGCCACCCAGGCCCTAACCTCCAGCGGACTTTCTCAGGCTTCCACTGATGCTTTTGCAGATATGTTGGGGAAACACCCACAGGACAAGCCTGCGCAGATTCCTCAAGACCCAGTCCCAGCTCCTATCAGGATCAAAGAAGCAGAGGTTGTGAAATCCTTGAGGAGCTTCCCCAGTGGTTTCCCCTGGCCCACTTGCTCTAGGGGGCCAACCACCTGAAGGAGACTGCCCCTCCCCCTTCAAGCTCCCACCAGAGTCATCCACTTGCTCTGCACCAGTCAAGTCCCGCCTGATGTGGTAGCCATCTGCGGGTGAAATGTTGCGCAGGTTGACCTCCAAGTACATCTCTCAGGCTGTTTGATGGCCTTTGAGGTGAGGCCATCAGGCCATCAAGGCTCTGACCAGGTGGGGTGGGCGTCCCGGGGTGATGCAAAGATACTGTCATGCTGTGACATATGTGCGGGAGGACTCCAACATCATTCCCAACTTCCCTTGGACTTCTCTAATGCATTCAACAGTATCAGCCATGAGAAGATGTTTGAGGTGAGATCACGCATCCCCTCTATAGCTGCTTGGCTTGAGTGTTGTTAGGTGCCCAATCCCTAAGTATTACACCTCGGCGAGCATACCATCCTCAGCTGTTATGGAGTCTATCAGGGACCCTCTTGACCCTCTTGCCTTCGCTCTAGCCCTATGTCCTATTGTGGGGAGATCAAGTGTGAAGTGTCAGGTTTGCAGATCAGCACTTGGTACCTAGACGATGGCACACTCTGCGGCACTGCTGAAGACCTATGTGCCACTCTGGCGGTTATGGAAGAGGACGGGCCTGGCAGAATGAATTGAGAACAATCCCTCCTGCACATTCCAGAGGGTGCCTCCCTCATAGTGAACCCTCTGCCTCCCGAAATCCCAACTGTCAGATATGGGCTTGACCTCCTTGGCTCTCCCTGTGAGGCAACCATGCTCGCAATTTCATACCATATTTTAGTGATGTACTTGTCGCAATATTGCAGGTTGAAGTGTTAGGAGTTGAATGTTGAAGTGTCATGAGATGAATGTTGAAGTGTCAGGAGATGAATGTTGAAGTGTCATGAGATGAATGTTGAAGTGTCAGGAGATGAATGTTGAAGTGTCAGGAGATGAATGTTGAAGTGTCAGGAGATAAATGATGAAGTGTTAGGAGATGAATGTTGAAGTGTCAGGAGATGAATGTTGAAGTGTCATGAGATGAATGTTGAAGTGTCATGAGATGAATGTTGAAGTGTCAGGAGATGAATGTTGAAGTATCAGGAGATGAGTGTTGAAGTGTAAGGAGATGAATGTTGAAGTGTCAGGAGATGAATGTTGAAGTGTCAGGAGATGAATGTTGAAGTGTAAGGAGATGAATGTTGAAGTGTCAGGAGATGAATGCTGAAGTATCAGGAGATGAATGTTGAAGTGTCAGGAGATGAATGTTGAAGTGTCAGGAGATGAATGTTGAAGTGTCAGGAGATGAATGTTGAAGTGTCAGGAGATGAATGTTGAAGTGTTAGGAGATGAATGTTGAAGTGTCAGGAGATGAATGTTGAAGTGGCAGGAGATGAATGTTGAAGTGTCAGGAGATGAATGTTGAAGTGTCAGGAGATGAATGTTGAAGTGTCAGGAGATGAATGTTGAAGTGTCAGGAGATGAATGTTGAAGTGTCAGGAGATGAATGTTGAAGTGTCAGGAGATGAATGTTGAAGTGTCAGGAGATGAATGTTGAAGTATTAGGAGATGAATGTTGAAGTGGCAGAAGATGAATGCTGAAGTGTCAGGAGATGAATGTTGAAGTGTCAGGAGATGAATGTTGAAGTGTCAGGAGATGAATGTTGAAGTGTCAGGAGATGAATGCTGAAGTGTCAGGAGATGAATGCTGAAGTGTCAGGAGATGAATGTTGAAGTATCAGGAGATGAATGTTGAAGTATCAGGAGATGAATGTTGAAGTGTCAGGAGATGAATGTTGAAGTGGCAGGAGATGAATGTTGAAGTGTCAGGAGATGAATGTTGAAGTGTCAGGAGATGAATGTTGAAGTGTCAGGAGATGAATGTTGAAGTATTAGGAGATGAATGTTGAAGTGGCAGAAGATGAATGCTGAAGTGTCAGGAGATGAATGTTGAAGTGTCAGGAGATGAATGTTGAAGTGTCAGGAGATGAATGTTGAAGTGTCAGGAGATGAATGCTGAAGTGTCAGGAGATGAATGCTGAAGTGTCAGGAGATGAATGTTGAAGTATCAGGAGATGAATGTTGAAGTATCAGGAGATGAATGTTGAAGTGTCAGGAGATGAATGTTGAAGTGTCAGGAGATGAATGTTGAAGTGTCAGGAGATGAATGTTGAAGTGTAAGGAGATGAATGTTGAAGTGTCAGGAGATGAATGCTGAAGTATCAGGAGATGAATGTTGAAGTGTCAGGAGATGAATGTTGAAGTGTCAGGAGATGAATGTTGAAGTGTCAGGAGATGAATGTTGAAGTGTCAGGAGATGAATGTTGAAGTGTTAGGAGATGAATGTTGAAGTGTCAGGAGATGAATGTTGAAGTGGCAGGAGATGAATGTTGAAGTGTCAGGAGATGAATGTTGAAGTGTCAGGAGATGAATGTTGAAGTGTCAGGAGATGAATGTTGAAGTGTCAGGAGATGAATGTTGAAGTGTCAGGAGATGAATGTTGAAGTGTCAGGAGATGAATGTTGAAGTGTCAGGAGATGAATGTTGAAGTATTAGGAGATGAATGTTGAAGTGGCAGAAGATGAATGCTGAAGTGTCAGGAGATGAATGTTGAAGTGTCAGGAGATGAATGTTGAAGTGTCAGGAGATGAATGTTGAAGTGTCAAGAGATGAATGCTGAAGTGTCAGGAGATGAATGCTGAAGTGTCAGGAGATGAATGTTGAAGTATCAGGAGATGAATGTTGAAGTATCAGGAGATGAATGTTGAAGTGTCAGGAGATGAATGTTGAAGTGGCAGGAGATGAATGTTGAAGTATCAGGAGATGAATGTTGAAGTGTCAGGAGATGAATGTTGAAGTGGCAGAAGATGAATGCTGAAGTGTCAGGAGATGAATGTTGAAGTGTCAGGAGATGAATGTTGAAGTGGCAGAAGATGAATGCTGAAGTGTCAGGAGATGAATGTTGAAGTATCAGGAGATGAATGTTGAAGTGTCAGGAGATGAATGTTGAAGTATCAGGAGATGAATGTTGAAGTGTTAGGAGATGAATGCTGAAGTGTTAGGAGATGAATGTTGAAGTGTCAGGAGATGAATGTTGAAGTGTCAGGAGATGAATGTTGAAGTGTTAGGAGATGAATGCTGAAGTGTTAGGAGATGAATGCTGAAGTGTTAGGAGATGAGTGTTGAAGTGTCAGGAGATGAATGTTGAAGTGGCAGGAGATGAATGTAAACAAGATTGTCTCTTTCACAGTATGACCTAGCAATCTCATCCAGAGCTTTTCAGCTGGTTTCTCTTCAGAAGTCGATTGGCGAATCAGTTGCGCCAGAAAAACAGAACTCATAGATCTTGCATTCGGGGGGAAAAGGGCAGAAATATTTTCACACGAATATTTAAACATGAAATATTTCAATATCCTTCTCAATAATCAACTTGAAATTGTATTCTCTTGACGTTTCGATTTGTTATCGTCATGTTATTATGTCAACTGAGAGTTCATTGAGGGTTTAATGAAGCATTTCCCATATTTACAGTATACTTCAATGGAAGAGTGTTCTGCATGCATCTCTGCATGACATGCACAAGAGGCGAGTACAAAATTCAAGAGCTTTGGAGGGTTAACTACGAGATAAGCGTGTATCTATGTATGTAGTTGTGCATTGCTATATATATGTGTGCAGCACATACCACTGAACTGGGACTGTTGAAGTCCGTGTTAACGGTATGTTGTAGTCACTGTCATCATCAGAGCTAATGGAATCATTAGACACAAGGGTCTGGCGATCATTTCCCACCTGTGAATAACAAAAACAACAACAACAAGAATGACAACAAAGAAAGACAATACAAGGGCACTTGCAACATTATCAAAACAAAACTTTTCTTTCAAATATACTCAATTATATCACATCCACTTGCTGCCACACAAAGGTGCCCACTTGTTGCCACACCATCACTTGTTGCCACACCAAGGTGTCCACTTGTTGCCATACCAGCACCAAGGTGCCCACTTGTTGCCACACCAAGGTGCCCACTTGTTGCCACACCAAGGTGCCCACTTGTTGCCACACCAAGGTGTCCACTTGTTGCCACACCAACACTTGTTGCCATGCCAGGGTGCCCACTTGTTGCCACGCCAGGGTGCCCACTTGTTGCCACACCAAGGTGCCCACTTGTTGCCACACCAAGGTGTCCACTTGTTGCCACACCAACACTTGTTGCCACGCCAGGGTGCCCACTTGTTGCCACACCAAGGTGTCCACTTGTTGCCACACCAACACTTGTTGCCACACCAAGGTGTCCACTTGTTGCCACACCAAGGTGTAGGGACACATTGTAGAAACTACTGTTGTGTCGTCGTCCAGGTAATAAAGCTTTTCACTGTAACAAATAGTGACCGCATTCATTCCTGTTGGTCCTATTTGGGAGATGGTGACGTGCAATATTACTTAACAATGAGTGTGGATAAGAGTGCTGATATTCCATGAAGTTTCAAAGAACAGAGTGCTGAAGAGTTGAGCTACAACAGGGTTTCATACAGGATTTTTGGTTGGGGGGGGGGGAGAAAAATATCCAGCTTAGCATTGCCCACTTTTAGCACGCTATACTATGTAGATGGAAAGTGTTAGCCACTTGATTACTCTAAACTTGTTGGACAAGGGTATGACGGTGCTGCAACATTCTCTGGTTGCAGAAGTGGAGTGCAAAGAAGGATGAGGGTGCATGCAGCCCATGCTCTCTACATCCACTGCTCCTGCCACAGGTTGCAGCTTGCTTCCATGCAAGCAGCCGAGTCTGTTGCTACCGTGAAAAAGATGTTTGGCACAATGGCCAGCTTGTGGAAATTGTTTTATTATTCCCCCCAAAATTATTCCCCCCAAAAAACAGAAGCTCTGAAAAATGTGCAGTCAGTCCTAAATTTTCCAGAGCTGAAAGTAGTCAAACCAAGCCAAACAAGATGGCTATCTCATGAGAGATGTGTGCGAGCCATTCGCAAGGAGCTTCCTGCTACTTTGCACATGCTCTATGAAGATTATGGTGATGCAGAAGCATATGGCATAGCGTTGGTGTTGGGCTCTTATAGTGGAGTGGCCACTATCATTCTGCTATCATCCGTGCTTGATCTTCTTGCTAAGCTCAATTGCTTTATGCAACTGATTTCAGCAAGTTGCCAATCATCCTTGAGAGCATCGTTTCAGAGCTGAAATGCCTCAAGAATGAGGATGCAGAATGGTGTTCTCTGGTGGAAACAACTGTTGACCAGCTTGCTAGTGAACATGACATCACATGCAGGAGGAGTTTAACTCGAACTGGCAGTGCAGCTGCCACATCAATGAGTGAGTACCGCAATTCAACAGCTATTCCATATATTGACAAACTTGTTTCCAATATAAATGGCCGTTTCACTGATGGTGCTGTGGAGCTACTTGTCTCCTCATCGATCTTTGACCCTGCTTCGATGCCAACAGAAGATACTTCTCTTCTTGAGTATGGCCAATCCACAACTGCAAACTCTAGTTAACTTCTATGGGAAAGAAGCAACTGTAGAGTTTGATGGTGAAACCTTCACTTCTCCACCTCTCGTGGATGGAGAAGAAATCTTTGCTGAGTGGAGAGTTTTTAAGAGAGTCTTGGCACAAGAGAAGAAGAAAATGACGGAGAAAAAGAAAACTAAGTAAACCACCCACTCTACAGGATATGAAGACAGAGATGGAGCTTTCAGGAGCATACAAAGAGATCTTCCCAGAGATTTTCAAGTTACTGGATATTTTGCTAACTCTTCCAATTGCAACAGCTACTGTCGAACGTTCTTTTAGTCGGATGAAGATTGTGAAGACACGTCTTCGAAATAGACTAAGTGACATCAACCTTGCTAGGCTCATGCGAATCGCAATTGAAGGGCCTGAACTGACTTCAGTAGATTTTAGTGCAATTTTGGACATATTGAAGGAGAAAAATCGTCGTATTGCTTTATAAAATTCTGATGTTAGCAAAATGTCAATGTCAATGTTGCACTATGACATCATAATTTTTGAAAATCCTGGGGGGGGGGAACTCTGGCTGGGGGGGGGGGGGGGACATCCCAGGTCCCCCCCCCTGTATGAAACCGTTGCTGTATTTACTGCAAAGCATCGAAAATACTAGACACAGAGTGAGCGAGCAACTCAGAGGATGGTTTTATGTACACAGACTACAGTGTATGATCAGATGTTGTGTAGAGCTGAGAGTTGCCACATAATCCTGTCCTGTCTATTGGGTCACATACCCCGCCATAGACTAGAGAGACTGAGTAAAGAAGAGTCATCATCTGTGGCTGGTGTCTCAGTTTGTGGCCATCCTCTCCGTCTGGTTTTAACGACAGCCATTCCCCCCACCATACATGGCAGAGCACCAGTCTATTCTTTCATTGGCTTTTCTCTCCCAGCCAAGCACTCCTGTTGTAGGGCCTTTGAAAGCTTCTTCTGACCGTACATAGTTGAATGCTTGTGCATGAAGGTGTTCATTTATTGTTCAGTGGAGAACTTAGCAATGGTTCCATTAATTGGACATGGTATGGTGGCAGTGTGGAATTGGATGGAAAACTTGGTATTGCCGCGCGTGGCGTATGTATTCACCATACCTTCACCTGTAAAAAGTATGAAAATAATGATAATAGGCTGATGATGTAAACCAGGAACGGGCCTCAGAGTGAAGAGATCGATCGAGGGAATGCCAAGCAGCATATTCAAAGCTAAATTATCCAGGCTGCACTGTGCAAGTGAGAACGGTCTGCATGGTTAATATCTTAGATGTCCCCTTACCAGATAACAGAACAACTGAAACAGACAGCCCAAACCCTAATAACCCTCGCAGGCACACCAAAACCACCACACCCATGTATATGCATGCCCTCACACACACACAAAAAAATTGTATGGCCTTAGCGATGGCCTATCTGGAAGCTCAACACAACAATTATTAAACTTGCTGCACATTCAGGTGAGAGCTGCTGCACGGCTGACAGGAGAGGATGATGGACATAGCCACTCAGCTCATCAACGTGCTCTAGCTTTTGCTTTTTCCTCGCTTGCCACTCGATGATTAGTCAAGTTTGTGGGGTTATTACTTCACGACATCTCATTATATTACATCCTGTGGCACACAAGAGACCTGTGGAATAGCTCCTTTTAAGCTGAGGACCAACGACGATGTTATGTCTTACACCAGCGGTTGGTCCAGTCCAGAGGTTCCCAGGGTTATTTGGCACGTCCAAAATTCAGAGTTGGTCCCCACCTAATGCTAACCTAGTCCTGCATCCCTAGCCCTGGCCAGTTCAAGACAAACTTTGGACACCCATAGATGATCCTGAATGCACTGGCATCATCACTGGAAACACGCACACTTCAGTGGCAGTGGAGCGTATGTTGCACTGACCTAAAGACAGAGTGCCAATCATCTCAATGAAACAAGTCTGGGAAGGGAACAACACATTCCAAACTACAAATAGGAAAAAAAGTGTGTTGAAGGTCTGCTTCACATTTCTGACACTCAGAAACCTTAAGGTCTGCTTCACATTCCTGACACTCAGAAGCAGCAAAACGTGTCCATGTTTATCGAATTCCAGCAGCGAAGGGAATTCTGGAGAAGAAGTCCACGCAGGTGGGAATGTTTGAATGAAACCTGATTCTGAAGGTGACAATCCTAATCCCTGAACCCTGGAATGTGATCGTCTACAGAGGAGATGAGCACGAAGCCATTAGATCGCCCACAAAGAATCACATGGAGTGCACTGCGCTGATGTACACGGCAAGGTCAGGTAGGTCAATTATTTTCAAGAAATGGTTTGAGTATGCAGGCAGCATGCGACAGTTCCTCTAATGATGTGGACAGTGTGTGTCAGTTTCTTCTTAAGTATACGCACAGCATGTGATAGGTTAAGCTTTACTTATGCTTGCGTCCGCCTCCAAAAGTGTAGTTTAGCAACTTACATGTTGAAAGAAAATCGTAAAGACAAAAAAAAAGTATGCTCTCAGCCAGCGAGAGATCCTAATGAACTGCATGACAAAGCCTCAGAAAGAACACAAGTGGAATACACCTTCAGCACGAACATTTAAGAGTACTTTCCACTAGATCAAAAGTTTCCTTTTCTATTATAATTATGTTCACGTCAACCTCAGATTGAGCAGGCATCTTGTGGCTTCATGGAATTTGTGAATTAGTTAGATTTAGGTCACAGATTTGGGTGCATGTGACTTCGTTATGCGTGCTCAACCTCTAATGATGACACATGCAACCTTGAGATTCTATCTTCTACTCATGCGAATGTTGGACGGTTGATCAAACTGTTTTGGAGTGATGTCACCAGAATGTGTTATTTTTTCTTCTTTAATTCACTTTAATTCACTTTTCTGCAGGAACTTTAACTTAGTTACACTTATAACATGGCCAAATATCATCTATGCGGAAGTAATGATATGTGATAGCACACGTCATAATTATTCAGAAGTACATACAATTACTTGGTAAACTCATCTCTCCACAGATCAACACTACTTCAATAGGGAAAGAAACAATCTTAATGGATCCACAAACATGACTGTCTTTAATGAAGTTCCGAGGGTTTTTTTCGTGCCAATGTTTTAACCGAATATTTAGGTCCAACCAAAGTATTCTGATTGAAACATTGACACTAACTCAAGTCTGTGATCGAAACTTTGACACTAACTCAAGTATTCTGATTGAAATGTTGACACTAAAAATAAAGAGCTAACTGAAAGAGAAACCTTGAAATATTTTATGTCAGCTGAAAATAAACGTACAATGACAATCTTTTCTTCTAAAAAAAAAGAAGTCCAGCACACATTTGACCAGTGATTAGTACCACTTATGAAGTTGCCAGTTTAGCAATATTGCACACTTAGTTTACCAATGTTAGGATGGGGGGGGGGGGAAGAAACGAGGGGAGAGGAGCAAGGGGGAGGGGGAGAGTCGACATAAAGAGTGCTGTTTTAATGCTCTAGCCTTCATCAGGAATCTCAATCCTGATGAAGGCTAGAGCATCTAGTCGAAATGTCAAGAGATTGAAGTTGATTGCTGAGAAGTTTATTATAATGTTATTAACTGAGAGTTCATTGAGAGTTCATTGAGAGATCATATATTTTGCTTCTACTCAACAAATACTTTGACCAAAAATTAAACTCACAGCAAATGGAAACTGATAGTACTCAGTGACTGGATTATTAGTTCCTCTGTGCTTATAAGGAACAAGAACTGGCTTTGTTTGCAGCAATGACAATGAGAGTATTGTGTGAAGTAGTAATAAAAAAACAAGGGCCTTCCTTTTTGGAGCATGTGCACCAGATGTAAAATAATAATAATAATAATAATAATAATAATAAATAAATAAATAAATAAATAAATAAATAAATAAACGTGTTAGCTTTTTAGTTATTTATTTATTGTTGATTAGTTATTATTTCAGTATTATTTAGGTATTTTTGTAATTGATTATTATATAAGTATATGTGTTAATTAGGTGTTAATGAACTTGGTATGTTGTGTTTGCTGTTTGCTCAATAATAATAATTCAATAATAATAATAATAATAATAATAATTAAAAAAATAATTAAAAAAATAAAAAAATAAAAAATTAAATTAAAAAATAATTAAAAAATAATAAATCATTACTTCAACTTATATAAATTAATTGTATAACTATAAAAAAAATTTTTTTTTTAAATAATAATAATAATTTAAAAAAATAAAAAAATAAAAAATAAAAAATAAAATAAATAAACAAACAAAATAAACAATCAATACTCGTAATAAACAAAAAATGTATAAATTAACAAACAAATAAATAAACAAATAAAAAATAATAAATAAATAACAATAATAAATAATAAATAAACGAAATAAATATTAAGAAATAAAAAATATTATAATAATTTAAAAATATAATATAAAATCAATAATAATAGTAGTAGTAGTAATAATAACAACAACAACAACAACAACAAGATAAAATAAGAGTAATTATGGTGGTCGCGTGGCTTCAAGTTCAGGCTCTTCTGAGTAGCTCCCCAGCAGCAAGGCAAGTGCATTCCACAGTCTGTGGAATGCCTCCTTCACTAGCAGTTTCTTCTGTCTTCCGGCCTGGTCCCAAGATAGTGGCTTCCTCCCACAAAATAGGATGTCCATTATCTCATGTATGCTCAGCAATTGCAGACTTCTCTTTAGTATACTTTCTATAGGCATCTTGATGTTCTTTCACTCTGGTCTCCAGTCTTATGACGGTCTCCCCTATGTAGTATTTCCCACACAAGGGATGCGGTACACAACACATGAGTGCATATTAGCTGGTAAAACATCCTTCACTCTGCTCAGTTGTGTCTTCAGAGTTCTTCCCGATCTGAAGACGACTTTGATGTTGAACTTCCTGCAGACCCTTCTGATGTCTTCACTCATCCCTGCTGCATAAGGAATCACTACCATAGGATCTTTCTTTTTAGACCCCTCATTGCCTGCCTGTACTGGTGTACCCATCTTTCTTTCTGTGTTTAGATGTATCTGTAGATAGATGAAAGGTTGATGGTTCTCTATAAAGACCTTATTCAAATGCTGTTCTTCCTTCCAAAGGTCCTCCTTCTCAGTCCAGTCACTACTCTTCTGGCTCTAACATACAAGCTCTTCACCACTCCTCTTCTGAACATGGATAGGATGTGATCTATAATCAAGGTACCGGTTGGTGTGTGTGGGTTTTCTGTAAACGGTTGCAGTTAGCCCATCTTCCTTCCTGTGTAGATGACAATCCAGAAAGAGCAACAATCCGTCCACTTCAAGCTCCATGGTAAACTTTATGGATGGCCTGATGTTGTTCAGATGGTCCAACAACTCCTGCTCACTTCCCTTCTTCACAATGCAGAAGGTATCATCCACGTAGCTCTTCCAAACCCTTGGCTTCAGTGGGGCAGTTGTGAGTGCCAATTCCTCAAAGAATTCCATATAAAGGTTGGCTACCACTACAGATACTGGAGAGCCCATTGCTGCACCCTCTTTCTGCTCGTAGTATTTTTCTTGGTACCTGAAGTAGGTTGATTTCAGGCACAACTCCAACAGTTCAGAAATCCTGTCGGCAGCACCTAGTGTAGTCCTCTTACGCAAGCTCTCGTCTTTCGTCAACATTTCAAAAATTACTTTCGCAGCCTCATCAATGGAAACATTGGCAAAAAGAGAGGAAACATCAAAACTGACATAGACACCCATCCTGTGTCAAACATTCACCTTGAATACATATTGCCCCGAATCATTGACATATATACTTGTATTTCCAGCTAGAGGTGATATCAAATATGCTATGAACTTGGGAAAGATTATATGACAGTGCATGTATACAAGCAGTGCACGTATACAAGACACAATAGACCTATGGAGAACTCCAGGTTTGTGTATCTTAGGGAGCCCATAAATCAGTGGTGATCTACTTCCAGTGGCCTGTATAATGCAGTTGTTATTTCTCCCGTCTTCTCCATATTCTTTAACACACGATTCACCTTGCTTTCCTGTGCTTCCTTTTTCAGTATTCCATATGTTTTGGTTTCCAGCATTCCTGTCAGCTGCTAGGCACGTGTATTGGTATGTGGTGGATAGCTAGCTACCGGTATATAACAGGCTCACGCGAGCCTTAGCGTCTCATTATTCCTGATGAAGGCTAGAGCATCTAGTCGAAACATCGAGTGAATACAATTTGAAGTTGATTATTGAGAAGGTGATTATAATGTTATTATGTCAACTGCGAGTTCATTGAGAGAATAATAATAAATAAATAAATAAATAAAAAAAGCATTTTGCAAATGGAAATTGAAAGAGTGCTGGACATCCATGCAGTAGCTAACAGTATTAATGGAGAGACAAGAGTCACTGCAAACCAACTTGCTTATATGTTAATGTGATGATGGACTCTCCCATTGGTACAGACGAGCAACTTTTGTAAGATAATTTGCTTTGTGGTGCGACGTTCTTTGCCAACCTCTGTTGGAAATTTTCAATGATTTTTTTGCCTTCAAAGATTAAGGATGTGTTTTGGTAAATTGTGTGTGTGTGTGTGTGTGTGAATGTATATGTGTGTGTGTATGTGTGTGTGTGTGTGAATGTATATGTGTGTGTGTGAATGTATATGTGTGTGTGTGTGTGAATGTATGTGTGTGTGTGTGTGTGAATGTATGTGTGTGTGTGTGCACTAGTACCGTAAAGTACGCAGCAAGCGCCCACTAGGCTGTTTTCAGCGATCTAGGATTTTGTAGGGTTCATGTAGCAAGCGCTCACTATATAGAAAATGATCGTAATATAAACGCATGCGCCAATTTTTTTTCCTTCTTTTTTTTTTCTATTCAATTTTTTAATTTATAGACAACACAATGACTGAGGTAACAAAGTTAAAGAGTATATAAAATAGACAAAGTTAATGCAGGCATGCCTCGCTTTCGAAATAGATTTATTCAACCGCACCGTGTGTGCAATAATACGCACGCGTTCCGCTGTCGTCTGTTCAGAAAAAAATCTTATTTTTAATTTTTGATAGTGCCACCTTGGCAGAACTGTTACCTGTAATTGAAAATGGGGCACAAAGTCATGCAGGACAAAAAATAAGAAGCTTTACTGTTTCTGCCTATGGATGTGTCCATAAATAAGCCCTTAAAGAGAAAATGAAAGAGTTGTGGATGGAATGGCGTAGGACTTGCAACAGTAGAACATTCCATGGCAATCTCAAGCAGCCCTCAAGATAACAAGCCATTGATTGGGTCTCTGCTGCCTGGGAGTCAATTCCAGGAAATTTGATAGAGAGCTCCTTTCTTGTGGCATCTCCAACATCATTGATGGCTCTGAGGATAGTCTAATTAGAGATTGCATTCCGACGCTGAGCGAAGACAGAGAGGAGAGAGATAGCGACGAAGATCCGTTCGCTGATTTGGATGAAGATGTGAACGACTTGGCGTCTTTCAGTGAACCTGAGGAATAGCACTAGCTAAATGTTAGTTTCCAGAACAAAATAACATTTTACCCTACACTATACTATACCTTAGACTAGAGATAGATATTTTTTGCTTGAACTCTTTGACTTTATTTGTTTCAAAACAGCCCGATGTGCGTTATTAAGAATTGTTTCACCAATATCACGAGGCAAGCGCTCACTACATGTAGCAAGCGCCCACACCTACGATTTGGGGGTTGAAAGGTAAGCGCCCATGGGCGCTTGCTGCGAACTTTATGGTATATACACTCAGGAAGACTCCCCTCCCCCTCCTCTCCATGGCACATGTGAATAACTGCGCCCTCTTTGATGGCTATCACAAACTATAATCCCCTTGAAATTTAGCTTTATTTGCGAAAACACAAAATTATTAATCCTAAAGAAAATTCCACTTGCAGTGTTGTCCAACTCTTCCCCTCCCCTGCTCAATGGCCCAGAAGCCAAAGGATCTGGCTTGGGAGAATATTACTGTATTCACCATACAACACAGCACAGTTCAGCAAGGCATAAGACAATGGAGGTGCTAACTACATGTTAGTGTACATATGTGTGTGCATGTGTGTGCATGTGTGTGTGTGTGTGTGCGTGCATTTGTTGTGTTTTGGTTGTTGTTTTAAGTGAGCAGCAAACCACATCTAGAAATGTGCATATCTGTGCATATCCACCAAGTCATAGCCATGTGTACCTGGAGCAGCTAGAACTTGAATTTGTAACAAATCATTTACAGTTGAGTTTGCATATATATGCCTGCTACCTGTGTGCCAGTATAGGAAAGTGTTGGAAGAACACACACTGGCCTTTTCAAGAATTCCTTTGCTACAAAGAACCTTGCGAAAGAGGTAGGAGTGTTCTAGTACAAGACAGGGTTTGGGTAAAAACGGGTTAGTGCTCTTCCTTTTAAAAAAAAAAGTGAAAAAAAGCTAGTCAAGAAGCTATGTACATAAACATATTAATTTGGTAACTAGCTTACAGTGGCGTCTTGAAAATGACTTCCAGGCACAGTCCTGCTCACTTTAGGATCTTTCAGACTCTCCATGTCGATTGTTGTGATAGAGGAGTTACGTTGTTATTTTGAACTTGCATACACGCCCCCTTTCCGTTCTGGGCGCCGATTGGGTGGTAAAGGGTCTCACAGGGACTGCATCTGCCCACAGTATAGCGGAGAGTCCATTGGGATGTCTGAAAGTGACTAGTGCAGTTTGCTCTCGAGTATGTTCAGCAGGCCTAGCTGCGAATGATTATTGGTTGGGCTATCTTGTACCCTATCAACAGTGGGTGAATGTTGGGAGCTATCAGTCCACCAAGTATCACTTGCCTTTTTACAATATAATGTCCTTTACCTCCACACCTGGGAATAATGTGCTAGCTTGACTCTGACAACAGAGTGGTCCACTGATGATATTCTGCTTAAGTCCTAAGTGTTGAAAAGCTTTGGCAGTGATTGCAGTGCGTACTGGCTCCATGATAAGCCATTGCCGATAACAACTCTAAGATACTTTTGAGTCTTTTAATGGTAATTTCGGAATAATTGAAATCAATCTTTAAGGATGGAGAAGAGAAACATAGCAGGTTGAATTTCTCAACGTTGAAGAAAAGTGCATTTTGAGATTGAAGTTAGCACAAGTTTGAAGTCTGAACAGTACTCTGTGCTGGTCACTCCTTCAGCTTGGCATCATCTGCAAAACATAAATGCCTTCAAATCACGGGAATTGAGTTCTGTTGGGACCTGGATCCAATTTCTGGGTGTCTGTCATCTAGCTGAAGCATTAGTCCCTGGACTACTTTTGTGTTCGTGTAAAGCCACAACCACTTCTCTAACATTCTAAGAGGTAATAAGCTCTATGTCAACAACTCAATCCTGGGTGAAACATTGATTTCTCATTTGTATATACCTAGAGCACCACTTGAGAATCCAACTGTCGTCCAAACTCAGGTTCCCTCAGACAATCAGCCCACCCACCCCTTCATCTCTCTGTCTTTCGAACACTCAACGTGCCTGCTCTGAAATAAATGTAGACCAAAAACGGTCTCCCGCGGGTGATTCTCAACTGCCCTTACTAAATTCCCCTTATCTGGAACCCAAAACCTGCATGCAGGGGTTTCTGCTATCCAACAACCCCCCCCCAAATGACATCAGGCTATACCCTTTTTTGTATGGAATGCTCGCAGCCTTAATAACAAAATATCGCTATTTCAATCCCTAGTCTTATGAATTTTGATATTATAGCAGTTACTAAAGCATGGCTCTCTAGCTCTACTTTTGACAAGGAACCTCTACTTACTGGTTTCTCTATATATGAGGGTGTGTAGGTGATGGTGCCCTAATTGCCATATCAAACTCTCTCCCATACATTTACCCACCCTGACATAGAATTAATCATCATTGACCTGCTCTTTTATTTGTCGCATGTTTGTATCTCCCACCAATAAGGACAGAACACAATCTTACAGCGGTGACGGAAACTCTAAAGCTCCTCTCCCAGAACGCTCAAATCCTCCTAGTTGGTGATTTCAATATGCCACTCACAGACTGGCCATCTCTCTCTTATCCCATCCTATCCAACATGTTCGACTTAAACTTTATCCAAATGGTTTGCGAACCTACTCACCGACAGGGCAACATCCTGGATCTTGTTCTTTCTAACCACCCAGATAATATTTTCGATCTGAAAGTCAACCCTCACCTTTGTAATATTAGATCAGACCACCTACCAATCACTTTTACTGTCACAATTGGGAAAACTCGTCATTCCTTTAGATTCAAAAGCTGACCTGGAAGGCCTCATCTACCTTTGTAATATCAACTTGGACACTAACTCCTGTTCAAGAACGCTCTTCTAACTGCACGTGATCTATTTATACCTACTGCAAAAATACAATTTAAAAAATTGTTCACTCCAGAGATTAGGCATACTATTAATCAGATTCGTTACAAAACGACAGTTTAATAAGCATAAATCTACCTCCCAGCTCTGTACTAAGCTAGAACAGCTCGAAGCACTGGCAAATCGATCTATTCTCTCTGACAAGACATTATATGAAAGCAAGCTCATCAACCAATACTTCCAAAATCCCCCAAAACTATATGAGCACTTAAGGAAAATGTCTGGCCAGTGCTGTATATATGCCGGAATATATGCCAAACCCATTTGTTCCTCTAATGACAAGCATTTAATAACTATTTCAACTCAGTCTACGCCAGAAGTTCCTTTGTTTTACCCACACCAAGCTCTCAGTTAAACTTCATTGAAATATCCTCATCAGAAGTATATCAAGCTCTAACAAACCTAGACACGCAGATGGCTGTGACGATGTAAGCCCTTACATTTTGAAACACAGTGCAGGTGTTATTGTCTATTTACAAACTATAGACCTATCTCCTTACTTTGCATCCTCTCAAGGTTTTGAAAGCAATCCCCTTTTTAAGACCAAAGATCAGTAACAAACAATTTGGATTTCTGTCAAATAGCTCTTGCCTCTCACGACTCCTCCAATCGTATGAAAAAGTATTTGAAGCAATTGAAGAGAAAAGAATTTGTGATGTAATCTTTTTAGATTTCAGCAAAGCCATACCTCATCAGGAACTGCTCTATAAGTTATGGGGCTATGGAATTACAGGAACCTTGTGGAAGTGGTTCAAATCGTATTTGTCAAACAGAACTCATTATGTCTCCATCAACAACACCTCATCGCGTCATTTGGAAGTTGCCTCAGGTGTGCCACAGGGGAGTATACTGGGTCCTCTCCTGTTCATTCTCATATCCCGAATCTATCAACATTTGCATCATCATACTTATTTGCTGATGACACCAAACTAGTTGCTTCATTGGAGTCTGATGAAGACTGCCAACTACTTCAAGTTTATATAAATTCCTTGGACGATTGGTGTGCAAAGTGGAACCCTCTCAACCACTCAAAGTGCTCCATTATTAGCAGTAGGGGAGACACCTTCTTATACCCTCAGAGATGGTACTATCTTACCTTCAAACAGCCAGCACGACTTAGGTGTGGTAGTTGACAGCAGTCTGTCTTGGCACAAACATTACTCTAGCATTTGCCAAAATGCTTATAACTCCCTAAACTTCATTAGGCGATGTTTCCCGATTTCATCACCAAAGGAGGCAAAGAAATCACTGTATATATCACTTGTGAGGTCCAGGTAGTTGTATTGCTCACAAATCTGGAGACCTCGTCTCATAGGATATAAACAAATTGGAGAGAGTAAACGCCGAGCAACCAAATATATACTGAATGATTACATCAGTGAGTATAAACATCGTCTCACCTCACTTAATCTGCTGCTTTACTATTTACTATTTTGAACTACTTGACATCCTATTTCTGATCAAGAACATCCAACATCCTCCGGAAAACTTCAGAATCCTGGATTACATTCCCTTCACTCATTCGTCTACTTGTTCATCAACCTTCAATAAACTTATAGTAAACTACAGGAGAACAACAGCAACCAGGCACTTTTACTTCAACCGTGCAGTTAAACTGTGGAACAGGCTGCCAGGCATGGACCTCTCTCTCCCATTTCTGACACTCAAGTAACAGATACTGTTGTTCATGTGGTCTAACTTCCACGCAAACTTTTGTCCTAATCTAGTATATATGTACATTTCATTGTGTTTGTCCATGTACTAAATGTAGTGAATTTTCAGTTAAATAATTTGGCCCCACTGCCAGTTGGTGGGTGTTCATCAACCATTATTACCATGCACTCATGTCTACTGTACATAACTCGAGGTTGTATAATAAAATTAAAATAATAATAAAATAAATGCGAATGGGTAAAGGGTCTAATTCGCGGACTCCAGAGTCTTCGGTTGACGTGGACGGGATGGCTTTGAAGGGAATAAAAGTTGTTGAGATGGCTGGCCTGGCCCCTGCACCGTTGGCTGGCATGATATTAGCAGGTATAAGTAGGCATAGGTACATACTAGTGAATCGTCCGTTTTCTTTCTCACAGTCCACGTATGACTGCACCTATGCTCCAACCCCCCACCCCCCCCCCCCCCCCCCCACACACACACACAAACACAAACACACATTTATTGAGCGGTGTGTTATGCCTACAACTAAACTTGTGTGAGGAAATCCTCCAGGACTGCAGTTCTCAGGAGTGAGTGATGTAAAGCTAGCTGATGAATGCTAAGTCATTAAGTGGCAGGGAAGAGAAAGAAAAAAACTAAAGCTTGTTGATGGACTGAGTAACATGTCCATCATCCTTTCCTGATTCTCACCTGCCTGTGTAGCAAATTTGCAGAAGAGCCTATGAGGGGCTGTTTTAGAGGGTTTGTGGGGGTTATGAGGGGCTGTTTTAGAGGGCTTGCGGGGGTATGAGGGGCGGGCTTGCGGGGGTTATGAGGGTCTTGGTTTGTTATTTGTCCTATTTCAGGCTGGCTTGTTCTATATGGTAAGGGGACAAGTCAATTATTAACTGTGCAGCCCGTTCTCACTTGTAGTGCAGCCAGGCTAGTCTAGCTTCGAATTTGGTGCCTGGCATTCTCTTGACCATTCTCTTCACTATGACGACTTCCCAATTTACCTATATTTAAAGTTGGTGACCCATTCATATTTTGATATGAGTGAACGTACAGTGCATACATAGATGCATATGCCATGCATGGAAAAACCACATTTTCCATCCAAAACTCCCCACTGAGGGCCCGCCATACACCATTCCTAAATTACTTAAGAAAAACGTCATAGATCCTTGTGGTTATTAGCTAATCGCAACACTCACTAATAGTGGTGAAAAACGTGTAATTGTGCTCTAATGTGTTGAATAAGCATGTGCAAATCATGTTGAACTGAAACCGATTCTAAAGTATTGTAACCTGAGATAACATGGTGTGTAATGAAATTTGGTATCACCGCTTGTAATGTAGAGGGGATGGCATGTTCGGCTTTGCCTCGTGCAGTTGTTTTTTTGCCTTCCCCACTACATTACTTGTAGTATTTATACCAAATTTCACTACAAATCATGCCATTTCATATCATATATGGATCTAAATCAATATTTTCTGGTATACTACGTGGACACTATATATATATACTAATAGACAGTAAACGGAGTTAACTACTGGTAATGCACATCCTCCGCCACATATCGCTATGGGATAGTTTTAATGAAGCTATGAAAGAATGCATAAAAACTATCAGAAAAGAGTGATGCGTGCCTCAGAGACCGAGGAAGAGAAGAAAGAAAGATGAGAAATGAGAAGGAAGGAGCTAGGAAGAGTGATCCCAAAAGTACAGCTGATCATGAGAGTGCTCCTTTGTTGCAGCCAATGAAAAGGAACAGAGACCAGCAATGTTAGTCCTGCTAAGTAAGGCTTTCCCCTTTCTCCATTGTACCTTCGCTCTCCACTCGAGGGAGAACGATATAAAATACAAACGCATACAAAAACTCATGGTTATAACTTTGGAGCTCCATAGATTCTGCACACTTCACTCTATGAACTTGTTAATAGCTCAAAAGATAGATCTCTCTCTGTGTGCTCTCTTTGCATAGGTAACCATGCCAAAGTTATGGGCAGTCAAAGTTGGGGACCTCAAAACCTGATGCCTGCAGTTGTGGCTCATGTTGAACTTACTACCAGTGGCAAGAGGAAGCCCTACTGAGTGTTTTCATTGGGCCCTAAAATGGCCTAACTGACCGGTAGTCGAGTGTGAGTGCAAAAAATAACTTTGCAAGCCTGAATTCTCAGCAGTTGTGCTCCTGATTGACAAGCGCCCGAACTGAAATCCTGATTTTTGGCACCCACACCGAGTATGGTTGTCAAGCTAATCAAAACACTCATTTTTAGAGCAGCTTGCCACAGATAGTTTAGCACTTTCCAATCCGGAGCCACAACTGCAGAGAATTCCGGTTTTGAGGTTCCCATTTTGACTGCCTGTAACTTTGGCATGGTTATACACACCTATGCAATTTTAGTATCAAAAGAGAGCATACAGAGAGATCTATCTATTGAGTTATATATCAAATTCACAGAGTGGAGTGTGCAGAATCTATGAATCTCCAAAGCGTAACCACACGCTTATTTTACATTGTCCTCCTTGCATATATTACTGGTTATTATTGGTTCATTGAGACTGTCAGGGCCAGCATAGTATACAGTACACATAACTGAGTTAATATTTAAACATGTACAAGATATAAATATTGTGCCTACTATCATGTGCTGGGGTCTTTAATAATATTGAAAAACATTTCCCCCCTTGAAAGTCAAAATCAGGAGTGTTATTTAATCATAGCACTGAACTAAGACAAGAGGAAGGGCTATACAGAAGCTTATGTAACATGCACACAAAATAATGCATAAAATGCGATGATAGCTATCTTCTGACACTATGGGTCCTTGAGCTGACATTTGAATGTTTAGGTTACCTTCAACCCAGTGTGTTGTTGATTCAGTGTGTGTCCCTATAGTGTTGTTAACTATTTCAGCCTGCCTCAGTCCAGAGTGATGTTGGTCCAATTTGTCTAATTGCCAACCTACTTCAACCTTCCTCAACCCAGTGTGATGTTGGTCCAGTATATATCCCCATAGAGCTATATTCAACCTGTCTCAACCCAGTGTGATGTTGGTCCAGTGTGTGACCCTGGGCATAGAGCTATTGTTAACATACTTCAACCTTCCTCAATCCAGTGTGATGTTGGTTTCAGAGAGCTCTTGTTAACCTACATCAACCTGCCTCAACCTAGTGTGATGTTGGGAGAATTTTTTTTGTGTACTAGGAATGATATTCTTTCCACAGAGAGTGTTAACAAGTAATGAGAATATTTAGACGCGTGAGAGAAGTGATAAAACGATTGCACTGTATGGAGTACCATTTTCTAGTATGGCACGACCATGGACTATGGTTGGCCTTTTTAGCTCCTTTAAAACTTCTTTAGATTTACTCTTTATTTCACATATATATTTAACCAAGTCCATCTGGAACAAATGCAGTAATTTCCACGATTTTGTAACTTTTCAAGGGTTGCCATCTATTTTTACCTTTGTATAGTGAAGGCTCCATACAACGAAGGCTCCATACAATATGGCCTGACTAGTGCTGAAAGACCATCTTCCTCCAGATTTTACACCTGTACAAGCTCTTTTAAAAAGGGCTGAGTCTATGGGAGGCTTCATGGGTAATGGCAAAACTTGGGCACCAATTAGAAATAAAAAGTTATTTGTACTCATGTTTGACTGAAGTCTCCATATTTGAGACCAGTTGTAGATTAATTCTGGAGTTTTGAGTTTTGATATGAAGCAGTGTGTAATCATCAGCTAACAACCTTCGTAGGCGCTAGACCATCCAAATTGTTGAGACTGTACTCCCTCCCTTGCCAGGACTGGTAATATTCTAGCTACACTTGATCTCTGAGGGAAAAGGAGCTGTGAGTACTAGAATGCTATCTTTTCCCTGCCACCTGCATTAGATGTGGCCTTAGTGGGGTGATCTCTGTGGCATTGAAGTCAGTCGGCCATCTTGTATCTCTGCTCATGACGTCTGCTACACCTTCTTGCATATTGCTTTCAGTTACTGTTTCAACAAGTGACCAATACCAGTATAACAAATTTACTATGCTAGTGTTCCAGCTCCTTTGCTCACTGTGGTTTAATAATGACTCACTCTGGTCTAAGAACACCATGATATTAGTTTCATGATTATGGAGACACACACAAGCATAACTACTCACTCTGGTCTAAGAACTCCATGATATTAGTTTCATGATTATGGGGACACACACAAGCATAACTACTCACTCTGGTCTAAGAACTCCATGATATTAGTTTCATGATTATGGGGACACACACAAGCATAACTACTCACTCTGGTCTAAGAACTCCATGATATTAGTTTCATGATTATGGGAACACACACAAGCATAACTACTCACTCTGGTCTAAGAACACCATGATATTAGTTTCATGATTATGGGGACACACACAAGCATAACTACTCACTCTGGTCTAAGAACTCCATGATATTAGTTTCATGATTATGGGGACACACACAAGCATAACGACTCACTCTGGTCTAAGAACTCCATGATATTAGTTTCATGATTATGGGGACACACACAAGCATAACTACTCACTCTGGTCTAAGAACTCCATGATATTAGTTTCATGATTATGGGGACACACACAAGCATAACGACTCACTCTGGTCTAAGAACTCCATGATATTAGTTTCATGATTATGGGGACACACACAAGCATAACGACTCACTCTGGTCTAAGAACTCCATGATATTAGTTTCATGATTATGGGGACACACACAAGCATAACTACTCACTCTGGTCTAAGAACACCATGATATTAGTTTCATGATTATGGCGACACACACAAGCTTTGTAAAAATAATATATATTTTTTGCTGTTTTTCTATATTTCGTTTCTTATTCCTTTAGTTTCCCTAATCTTAATAGAGACAAAGTGAACAAACTACTCACTTATTTGACTAGATCCGAGGAAGTGGCTTAGGGTCTCTCTTCCACTCTCTTCCCATCGCTCCCTCTCCTCCTTCTCTCCCTCCCTCTCCTCTTTCTCTCCTTTCCACCTCCCTCCCTCTTTCTCCCCTCTTCCTCTGTCTCCCTCTCTCCCTGTCTCCCTCCCTTTCTCCCTCATATATTCCTCTATAAACTTCACTGAATTGTAATGCACATTTACAAACCAACCAATGAAGGGTGGAGTGATCCAAGCTCAGCTTGTCATAAGGTTCTACAAAAACATTGCACAATCACTTAGCTCTGAACCGCAAACTAAAGTGACTTATGTCATGCCTTGTAGAAAAACAAAATTAAGGAATAATTACTCCTGAATTAAGGGATAATTATCCCAATATAATGTGGGATAATTAAGGGTAATTAAGGAATAATTAAGGATTATTTCTATTTCTGCAGCTCCAGATGTAAAGGAGCCAATTATTCCTTCTCTAGCAGCTTGTACCAAGAGGTTACGAGTCTTGGTTGTGGAGATCGTCTTAGAGCTTTATTTATGAAACCACATCGATTTGGCAGGCCACGTGAACCAATTTCCAATGTAACCAACTTGGCTGCCTCACCTGATTGTTGATATGCAGAGAGTTGTGGTAGGTATTTGCCCTCCTTCCTAGTCGCAGCTTCATGGAATAAGGCTAAAATTGTAGCTCCACAAGGCAGATACGCTTGTGTTCATCATCGCACCAGACAACGTCAGGTCTGAGTTGAGTATGGGTGATGTGGGAGGGGAAACTGTACGTATTGGCCAGGTCAGTTGTGCTAAACGCTGTGTTAGGGAGGTGCTGTGAGATGGTATCATGGATGACAGCCAGCACAGAGCCATGCCACTCATTGTACCGTCTTAGCTTCATAGCACCAGTTTAGGACATGGACGAGGTTCTGGGGATCCTCATGGCACAAGGGGCAGTTGCCAGAGTTCTTCTTCTTCCACAGTTACAGATTTGCATTATGGAGTAGATCTGTGCAGTATTGAGGGGGAATCTAAAAGACTCTTCTGAGAGAGACTGCACCGCTCTTGCCCATCAGTAGTAGGAGTGGTGGCATGAATCATGTGGCCTAGGCTGGCTGCGGAGGTCTTTCTTTCAAGTGAGCTTGTTCCTCCTGGTTAGTCGTCCATTTCTTGACTGCTACAAGTAGTGCTTTCCGTGAGCGTGATGAATCTTTCTGCATGGTGTCTCTAACAATGACAGCTGCTCGTAACTTCTAGCAGGAATCTCTGCCTGTAAGCCCCTCTCTGCAATATTTCTGACCCAAGGGTCAGCTGAGGTGAGTATCTGGCACTGTCTTGATACTTGGAGTCGCTTATACAGAGAGGACAATGATGGTAGGTTAAGGCCTCCATCTCTCTGTGGGAGGTAGAGCAAGTTGGGGCTAGTGGATTTGGTAAGACCTGCCCACTTCTTCAGAAATCTCGTAGCTTGCCTCTAGGTTACGTATAATCCAGGTAATGGGGAAAACATAGATGGTGGGAGGCCAGTGGAGCCTAGGACACGCCAAGCTTGTAGAGTTTCATCTTCCACCGTCTTGTGACTGGACATCTGTCCACTACTTGTATCATGCGATTCAGAGCCTCCTTAAGCCATATTTTGAGGAATCTGAATAGGGAACTTGATAGTACATGTACATGTACTACTGCCCATGAAAGATGAAAGGAAGTGTCTGCCTGATAAAGTGAGATGGGGGTCAATGGTATATATGACCTGTGGAATCTTGGTTGCAATAGAGTGGCACTTTGCAACATTTGCCTTCGTACCTGACCACACAAGCAACTGGTCAACCTTGTCCAACAGAGGGTCACCTTGTAGACACCTATCTTCTCCCTCACTCTCTCTCCCTCACTCTCTCCCTCACTCTCTCTTGCTGTCTCTCTCCCTCACTCTCATATATATAATAAACTTCATTGAATTGTAATGCACAAGTAGTAATGAGGGGTGGAGTTATCCAAACTCAGCTTGTCATAATGTTCTACAAAAACATTGCACAATCACTTGCTCCAAACTGCAAATTAAGTGACCTTATGTCATGACTCTCCCTCACTCTCTCCCTCACTCTCTCCCTCACTCTCTCCCTCACTCTCTCCCTCACTCTCTCCCTCACTCTCTCCCTCACTCTCTCACTCACTCTCTCCCTCACTCTCTCCCTCACTCTCTCTTGCTGTCTCTCTCCCTCACTCTCTCTCCCTCACTCTCTTCCTCACTCTCTTCCTCACTCTCTCCCTCACTCTCTCCCTCACTCTCTCCCTCACTCTCTCCCTCACTCTCCCCCTCACTCTCCCTCACTCACTCTCTTTTTGTCTCTCTCCCTCACTCTCTCCCACACTCTCTCCCTCACTCTCTCACTCACTCTCTCACTCACTCTCTCCCTCACTCTCTCCCTCACTCTCTCCCACACTCTCTCTCCATTACTCTCTCTTCCTCACTCTCTCACTCTCTCCCACACTCTCTCTCCCTCACTCTCTTTTTGTCTCTCTCCCTCACTCATTCCCTCTCACTCTCTCCTCACTCTCCCTCACTCTCTTCCTCACTCGCTCACTCACTCTCTCAATAATATAAAATATATAATAAACTTCATTGAATTGTAATGCACAAGTAGCAATGAGGGATGGAGTCATCCAAGCTCAGCTTGTCATAATGTTCTACAAAAAACATTGCACAATCACTTGCTCCAAACCGCAAACTAAGTGACCTTATGTCATGACGTGCAGAAAAGCAACAATAAAACATCATTAAGGAATAATTAAGGGATAATTAATTAAGATTAATTAAGGAATAATTTAGGGATTATTTTTATTTCTGCAGCACCAGCTGTTAAAGGAGCCAATTGCTTCTCTAGCAGCTTGCACTAAGAGAATACGAGTCTTGGTTGTGGAGATGTTTAGTTCGACTTGAAGCTTTGTGAAACCACATAGATTTGGCAGGACACGTGAACCAATTTCCAATGTAATCAGCTTGGCGGTGTAGCCTGATTGTTGACATGCAGAGAGTAGTGGTATGTATTTGACTTCCTTCCTAGTCGCAGCTTTGTGGAATAAGGTGTCGAAACACACTGTTAGTTCCACAAGGCAGACACACTTGTGTTCATCATCCCACCAGACAATGTCAGGTCTGAGTTCAGTAGGGGTGATGTGGGAAGGGAAATTGTACGCATTGGCCAGGTCAACAGTGCTAAAGGCTGTGTTAGGGAGGTGTTGCGAGATGGTTTCGTAAATGATAGCCAGAACAGAGTCATGCCGCTCATTGTAACGTCTTAGTTTCAAGGCTATCTTGCAGGAGTTTAGGACGTGGACAAGGTTCTGGCGATCCTCATGGCACAGGGGGAAGTTGTCAGAGTTCTTCTTTTTCCACAGGTGCAGATTTGCATTGTGGGGTAGGGTATCATGTGCAGCATTCAGAACAAATTTGAAAGACTCCTCTGGGAGAGACTGCACCGCTTTAGCCCAGATGGTAGCAGAATCAGGGGTGGTGGCACGAATCATGTGGCCCTGTCTAGGTAGGTTGTGGAGATCTTTTAAGTGAGCTTGTTCCTCCTCATTAGTCAGCTGCTTCTTGACTGCTACAAGTAGTGCTTTGCGTGAGCGTGATGGATCTTTCTGCATCGTGTCCCTAACAA
Source organism: Cladorhizidae sp. MBARI D1340-BT2 (assembly GCA_028752905.1). Lineage (NCBI taxonomy): Eukaryota > Metazoa > Porifera > Demospongiae > Poecilosclerida > Cladorhizidae > Cladorhizidae sp. MBARI D1340-BT2. The sequence continues at coordinate 23,333,638 of JAQNBH010000009.1, forward strand.
TGACGGCTGGTCGAAATTTCTGTCATTTCGCAGCAATCTCAGCCTGTAAACCTTTCTCTGCAATATGTCTGACACAAGGGTCAGCTGAGGTGAGTATCTGGCACTGTCTTGAGACTTGGAGTCGCTTATAGAGAGAGGACAATGATGGTAGGTTAAGGCCTCCATCTCTCTGTGGGAGGTAGAGCAAGTTGGGACTAGCAGATTTTGTAAGACCTGTCCACTTCTTCAGAAATCTCGTAGCTGTTGTCTCTAGGTTACGTTCAATCCAAGTTATGGGGAAAACATGGATGGTGAGAGGCCAATTGAGCCTAGGACACACACCAAGCTTGTACAGTTTCATCTTCTGCTGTCTTGTGACTGGACATCTGTCCACTGCTTGTACCATGCGATTTAGAGACTCTCTCCCTCACTCTCTCACTCACTCACTCTCTCCCTCACTCTCTCCCTCACTCTCTCCCTCACTCACTCTCTCCCTCACTCTCTCCCTCACTCTCTCACTCACTCACTCTCTCCCTCACTCTCTCACTCACTCACTCTCTCCCTCACTCTCTCCCTCACTCACTCTCTCCCTCACTCTCTCCCTCACTCACTCTCTCCCTCACTCTCTCACTCACTCACTCACTCACTCTCTCCCTCACTCACTCTCTCCCTCACTCTCTCACTCACTCACTCTCTCACTCCCTCACTCTCTCCCTCACTCTCTCCCTCGCTCTCTCTCACTCCCTCACTCTCTCACTCACTCTCTCCCATATATATATATAATAAACTTCATTGAATTGTAAAGCACAAGCACAAACAAAGCAATGAGGGGTGGAGTCATCCAAGCTCAGCTTGTCATAATGTTCTACAAAAACATTGCACAATCACTTGCTCCAAACTGCAAATTAAGTGACCTTATGTCATGAAATGCAGAAAAGCAACAATAAAACAAAAAATAAATCATTAAGGAATTCCCTTAATTAAGGAATAATTTAGTTATTTCTGCAGTACCAGATGTTTAAAGGAGCCTTCTCTAGCAGCTTGCACTAAGAGAATACGAATTTTGGTTGTGGAGATGTTTAGTTCGACTTGAAGCTTTGTGAAACCACGTAGATTTGGCAGGCCACGTGAACCAATTTCCAATGTAATCAGCTTGGCTGTGTAGCCTGATTGTTGACATGCAGAGAGTAGTGGGACCTCCTTCCTAGTCACAGCTTCGTGGAATAAGGTCTCCCCCTCCCTCTCTCCCTCACTCTTCCTCACTCTTCCTCACTCTTCCTCACTCTCTCTCTCCCTCACTCTCTCCCTCACTCTCTCTCCCTCACTCTCTCTCCCTCACTCTGTCCCCCTCACTCTCTCTCCCTCACTCTCTCTCCCTCACTCTCTCCCTCACTCTCTCCCTCACTCTCTCACTCACTCTCCCTCACTCACTCTCCCTCACTCTCTCCCTCACTCTCTCCCCCTCCCTCTCTCTCCCTCACTCTCTCCCCCTCACTCTCTCTCCCTCACTCTCTCCCCCTCACTCTCTCTCCCTCACTCTCTCCCTCACTCTCTCACTCACTCTTCCTCACTCTCTCTCCCTCACTCTCTCCCTCACTCTCACTCCCTCACTCTCACTCACTCTCCCTCACTCTCTCTCCCTCACTCTCACTCTCTCTCTCACTCTCTCTCCCTCACTCACTCTCCCTCACTCACTCTCTCCCTCACTCTCTCACTCACTCACTCTCTCCCTCACTCACTCTCTCCCTCACTCACTCTCTCCCTCACTCTCTCCCTCACTCACTCTCTCCCTCACTCACTCTCTCCCTCACTCTCCCTCACTCTCTCACTCACTCACTCTCTCCCTCACTCACTCTCTCCCTCACTCTCTCCCTCACTCTCCCTCACTCTCTCACTCACTCACTCTCTCCCTCACTCACTCTCTCCCTCACTCACTCTCCCTCACTCTCTCCCTCACTCACTCTCTCCCTCACTCTCTCACTCACTCACTCTCTCCCTCACTCTCTCACTCACTCACTCTCTCCCTCACTCTCTCCCTCACTCACTCTCTCCCTCACTCTCTCCCTCACTCTCTCCCTCACTCACTCTCTCCCTCACTCTCTCCCTCACTCACTCTCTCCCTCACTCACTCTCTCCCTCACTCACTCTCCCTACTCTCTCCCTCACTCACTCTCTCCCTCACTCACTCTCTCCCTCACTCTCTCCCTCACTCACTCTCTCCCTCACTCACTCTCTCCCTCACTCTCTCACTCACTCACTCTCTCCCTCACTCACTCTCTCCCTCACTCTCTCACTCACTCTCTCACTCACTCACTCTCTCCCTCACTCTCTCACTCACTCTCTCCCTCACTCACTCTCTCCCTCACTCTCTCCCTCACTCACTCTCTCCCTCACTCTCTCACTCACTCACTCTCTCCCTCACTCTCTCCCTCACTCTCTCCCTCACTCTCTCCCTCACTCACTCACTCACTCACTCTCTCCCTCACTCTCTCCCTCACTCACTCTCTCACTCCCTCACTCTCTCCCTCACTCTCTCCCTCGCTCTCTCTCACTCCCTCACTCTCTCACTCACTCTCTCCCATATATATATATAATAAACTTCATTGAATTGTAATGTACAAGTACAAACAAAGCAATGAGGGGTGGAGTCATCCAAGCTCAGCTTGTCATAATGTTCTACAAAAACATTGCACAATCACTTGCTCCAAACTGCAAATTAAGTGACCTTATGTCATGAAATGCAGAAAAGCAACAATAAAACAAAAAATAAATCATTAAGGAATTCCCTTAATTAAGGAATAATTTAGTTATTTCTGCAGTACCAGATGTTTAAAGGAGCCTTCTCTAGCAGCTTGCACTAAGAGAATACGAATTTTGGTTGTGGAGATGTTTAGTTCGACTTGAAGCTTTGTGAAACCACGTAGATTTGGCAGGCCACGTGAACCAATTTCCAATGTAATCAGCTTGGCTGTGTAGCCTGATTGTTGACATGCAGAGAGTAGTGGGACCTCCTTCCTAGTCACAGCTTCGTGGAATAAGGTCTCCCCCTCCCTCTCTCCCTCACTCTTCCTCACTCTTCCTCACTCTCTCTCTCCCTCACTCTCTCTCCCTCACTCTCTCTCCCTCACTCTCTCTCCCTCACTCTCTCCCCCTCACTCTCTCTCCCTCACTCTCTCCCCCTCACTCTCTCTCCCTCACTCTCTCCCTCACTCTCTCACTCACTCTTCCTCACTCTCTCCCTCACTCTCTCCCTCACTCTCACTCCCTCACTCTCACTCACTCTCCCTCACTCTCACTCTCTCCCTCACTCTCTCTCTCACTCTCTCACTCCCTCTCTCTCCCTCACTCTCCCTCACTCTCCCTCACTCACTCTCCCTCACTCACTCTCCCTCACTCTCTCCCTCACTCTCACTCACTCTTCCTCACTCTCTCTCCCTCACTCTCTCTACCTCACACTCTCTCACTCACTCTTCCTCACTCACTCTCCCTCACTCTCTCTCCCTCACTCCCTCACTCTCTCTTGCTGTCTCTCTCTCACTCACTCGCTCCCCCTCACTCTCACTATCTCTCTCCCTCACTCTCACTCTTGCTTGCTCTCTCTCCTTCCCTCTCTCCCTCTCTCCCCTATATACTCTCCCTTTTTCTCTCCTTCGTTCTCATGTAAAACTATTCTTTGGCACTGTAAAATGAGGTGTAAAATGAGGTGCATGTAATGAGAGGTGCCTGTCTTACAGCCTAAATGCCTAACAACAGCAACAACATTTCTTGTCCTGTGCTCTATATATAATTGCTACATCTTAATTATAAATGTGATGATTTTCTCTGTCTTCCACACTGATACACTAGCTACCAGCTCTCTTGTATCTATCCTGCCTTGTATGTGTGTATGTACTCCTATAGATTTTGGTGCTTCTGTGATTCGTGTGGATAAGACCAACCAGCTTCCAGTTACTATTTTAGACAGGTACATGCACACAGTATGGCTTTATACAAGATACTGTGAGAGGATGCTATACTTAGTCTCTATTGCCCATGGTTGCACCACCTTGCACCACCTTGCACACATGTTTGGCCTTGTCGCAAATGTTTATTTTTTAAAGAGACACCTCCACTCTATTGGGGGACATATATGTTTAATTCTTGTTGTTCGAGTTTGAATGAGTACCCATCTCCAGTTGTCTGGTGCGTCAAGACTAGTAGCTTTATGCTGGCATGCATAACCAGAGAGACTGTTGTGGTTGGCTGTCTGTGATGATACAGGAACAAACGGTCGTTGGCAGTGAACTTGAAGTACAAGGCTGGAGCAGACGTAGTGAAACGTCTGTGCATGAAGGCCGATGTGTTCTTGGAGTGCTACAGACCTGGTGTGATGGAAAAGGTTGGACTGGGTCCGGACATAATGCTAGCACTCAACAAGAGACTGATCTATGCCAGACTGACTGGCTTTGGACAAAACGGCTCGCTTGCAAATAGGGCTGGTCATGATATTAATTATCTGGCTATATCAGGAGTCCTCTCAGTAAGTCACTTGGGGAAACGTAGGCTTGGTGATTTTCCGTTTAGGTGATTTGAGGGACCACAATCTCTCCCCCCCCCCCCCCCCCCCCCCAATTCCTCCCATGTAAGTGATTTTAGTCTTGAAAGATAGATTTCTCTCTGTGCTTTAAATATACATTAAAATATCGGGGGGGGGGGGCGGGCTAAGTTAGTGGCATGCAAAAATAAGTGCAGATTCTAATGGTGACTGTACAAGGATATCTGAACAAGAGTCGTCTATAAAAGGACACATGGCTGTGGATATGATATTTTAAGAACAATATTGGATGGGGGGGCACTCCCTATATTGGCGTGACCCCTACATTAGAAGGACGTAAAAAAAAGTTTTTTTAAATCTCGGCTAAAGCTGGCTTTAGTGGCTTCGTAGTATCTTAAACTGATTTTTCCCCGATTTTAGCCCAAAAAATATTCCAAGCATGCCTTATCCTTCGCGAAAGTTAAAAACAATAAAATTCAACTCCAAGATCTTGTATGTGTCCATCTACTGTATCTATCTACTTTAACCCCACACATAACTTATTACAATAGAGGTCCATTTAGTATTTTTTTAACACCAAAATTTGGTAACCAAAACTGGTCCGTACATGAACACACTTGTGTATGTGCACTGCTGAGTTTAGCTGAGCTGAGTCAGCAAGCAGCTGCACGTTTTCACTACAAAAAAGTGATGGGTTGGTTAGCTTTCTCTTGTGACAATAGTTAACAGCACAAACCGTCAACAGGTGACTACTACTTGTGGTATGCATCGAGTGGACACTACGCAGGTACGTATGTAGACATAAACATGGTAAAGAACATCTCTTAGTTCTGGTGTTGTCCTGAGCAACTTCTTGTAGGAGGCTGCTTGGCTATAAAGAAACAAGACAAGAATGCCTTGAAAACGTGAATACAATTATTACATCCATACAAAAATAAAGAGATTAAAAATAAGAGAAACAACAATAAGTACTAACAAACACAAACAAAGCAGCAAATAAATAATCTACGGCAAAGTCCCCAATAGAGCTGCCGCATTACTTCGCTGAACTTCCACGGTCACACGCTGAAGCAACAAGGAATGTGACCTGGGATCCTCTAACTGGACCACTGGACCGCAAAATAAAATTAACTTTTTGTCAAAAAAGAAGGAAAACAATGTAGACTTCAGATTTAGAGGACCCTTTACCTTTAAAAATAATGTTTAATATAGATTTTAGAAAAGAAGTGTAATGTTGTTTATCAGTTAAAGGAGCCTCTGAATGTTTGTGGTTTCAAGGCTCTAGCATCTATGTACCTATCCATCATCTTATTACTCCCAAAACAATTTTACCAAAATGTTCCAATGACTTGCAAAAATGTAAAAATCACACAACTACACACTCACGTGTGCGTCCAATAATGAACTTCTGCATGCTTTTGCTATATAACAAGATGTGAATTACCAAAGACCTTGAACAAAACCAGGGAACTACTTATGTGTGTAGTGTACTTGTGTATGTGTACATGTATATACTGTACTTGTGTATATGTGCATGTATATACTGTACTTGTGTATGTGTGTACCGTACTTGTGTATATGTGCATGTATATACTGTACTTGTGTATATGTGCATGTATATACTGTACTTGTATATATGTGCATGTATATACTGTACTTGTGTATGTGTGTACTGTACTTGTGTATATGTGCATGTATATACTGTACTTGTGTATATGTGCATGTATATACTGTACTTGTGTATGTGTGTACCGTACTTGTGTATATGTGCTTGTATATACTGTACTTGTGTATATGTGCATATATATATATACTGTACTTGTGTATGTGTGTACCGTACTTGTGTATATGTGCATGTATATACTGTACATGTGTATGTGTGTACCGTACTTGTGTATATGTGCATGTATATACTGTACTTGTGTATATGTGCATGTATATACTGTACTTGTGTATGTGTGTACCGTACTTGTGTATATGTGCATGTATATACTGTACTTGTGTATGTGTGTAGTGTACTTGTGTATGTGTGTTTATACTTGTGTATGTGTGTAGTGTACTTGTGTTTGTGTGTACTGCACTTGTGTGTGTTGTGTATGTGTACATGTATGTACTGCACTTGTGTGTGTAGTGTACTTGTGTAGTGTACTTGAGTGCACTGACTTTGGTAATCATCATGGTAAAAGCTGCCACAATTGGTTATTTCTGGTTACCCTGAACAACTATTAAACGCTCCTCATGAAGGTTGCTCAACTAAGTATAATATTTATAGAGGGGGACAAAACAAAACAGAAAGAGATAAAAGTTTCAAATGGTTAAAAGTCATTATTGGTTATTGGTTAAAAGAAAAGGAAGTGCAAATTTAAGACAATGATTTTTTTTGTTCCGCCAGTTTTCTACCTTGGCGCAGGATTCAGGGCTTACTGGAAGTGTTTTTGGAGCTAAAAAGTAGGGATCAAGGGGTCAAACTAAAATAGGCAGGCAACTTTTTAGCATGCGGTTGTTTTGGCCATTTTTAGCTCCAAAAGTATTTCCAGCACGCTCTTCACTCACCCACAAACCTAAAAAATGCTTTAAAAAAAGTTAAAGGAGCAATCGCACATTGTCCGAGTACTTAGTTGAAACTTGAAAAGTGGTTGTTAGAAATCAAGTTACCTCTATCTGACCTTTTAAGCTCTGCTTTGCTAAGTTGGCAATTGCAAGGTTTCCTGCTTGGCACCTTCATATATACACTTGTACCAAAATTGGATCTTGCAGCTACTGCTTGGTCACCGCAAGCTTTCATCTCTGCACCAACAGAGTGCTGCACTCCACTTTACCAGCATGGTCCATGGTGGCCCGTCTCAAAAGCAATAGGCAAACTACAAACTTTGCACGTGTACTAATTGGGTCTAGAGTTTGTGGGATTATTACCTTATGAATATCATTACAGCTCTTCCTGTAAACACCCATGCCGCCATAACTCCTTTAAGGGATTTATCATCTCCTTTCTCCTACAGGTCATTCATAGCAATTATATTACAAGAGAACTCCAAATTTCCCAGTGACTTGCAATGACTAATTTCTTTCTTGGTTCAGTAAAACACAAAAGGTCGTCATCACAGAGCATTACGTAATTATTGAGCATAGCTGAGCTGTTCAGCAGCAGATGCACGTTTGCTCTGCGAACAATTACTGAGAAGTTTTCTCTTGTGACAATTGTTTGCAGTACAGACCTTCAACAAAAGCAGGAAACTACTTGAGATCCACATGTGTGTAGAGAAACGAAACAGAAAATGTCCAAAATAAACTTGTCACAAAAGGAAGGAAACAAGGATTTGCCTTTATAGCCATCGAGAAGCCTTTACTTTCCAAACACCAATATTATTGTATTTATAATGAACACCAATATTATACTTAAATCTGTATTTATAATGAACACCAATATTATACTTAAAATAATGAACACCAATATTATACTTAAATCTGTATTTATAATGAACACCAATATTATACTTATAATGAACACCATATATAATGAACACCAATATTATACTTATAATGAACACCATATATAATGAACACCAATATTATACTTATAATGAACACCAATTATTATACTTAAATCTGTATTTACCAATATTGTACTTAAATCTGTATATATAATTATTATAATGAACAATATTATACTTAAATCTGTATTTATAATGAACACCAATATTATACTTAAATCTGTATTTATAATGAATACCAATATTATACTTAAATCTGTATTTATTTTGAACACTAATATTATACTTAAATCAGTAAACACCGTAACCTGTATTATATTGGGCATACATTATTTTTAAGGGTCCTTTAGATGTGTATGGTCTACAATGGCAAATTATTCCTTCCTTTCTTTCTTGACATGTCAACCATTTTTATAGTCTATGTAGTTGAAGGTCTCTGCTCTTCACTTTTGTCATGACATGCAGCAGCCGTTGAATCAGATCAGCCATGCTCAATTATAATGCTGACGACCTTTAAAATGCATGTGTATTACAGAATCAAGAAACAAATTAGTCTCTGCAATGCTGTGGCCAATTTGGATTTTTGGTAGTTGATTATAATGAATGTGCCATCATACACCAGGTAAATATCCTGACAAATTTCACTGTTTTTAATGTGTTTCTTGTATGTCAGTTCATGACCTTGGCAAAATATTTACGGCTATTTAGGGTGCACTGAAACAGCCAGAGTGGGTGTTAGCCTTGATATAAGCTTTGGGTTTCTTGTGTTTTGGCATCTGCCAATAGGAGTCAAACCAACATACCACACTGCCTGACACATACACACCTCCAACTGTGCATGGCAGCCCCTAAGTGTCTAGACAAACAATTCAATTGACTTCCCATGCTGGTGAGTATAGCTCAGGTATCCTGCCATACATTACCGTCTGACCACTCTCAATTAGTGCCACAGAGGTCAGACGGTTGCAGTCATGGTGGGACTTGCACCGACGAAGACAAGGTTCTATGGATGACATCATTGCATGTGGCATGGCAGTGATGACGACTCCAGTAACCAAACCATTCATTTATATATTCATTATTTATTTATTTTTTGTTTGTTATTTTTATTGTTGTTGTTGTTATTATAATAAATATACGCTATTACATTGATACGGGGAAATATCACGAGTCTGTGGCTAGTATTTCCACGAGTGCCGCAGGCACGAGTGAAAATACCGGCCAATCAGATGAGTGATATTTCACCGTATCAATTTAATAATGTATTTATCATGGGACTGAGGATGCGCAAACCTTTACTGAGCATGCGCATATCGGGTAGGTAATAACAAGTAGGTAATAACAAGTAGGTAATAACAAGTACGCGATATGGTAAAATATCACAGTAGTTCTATTTGTACTATTCTCTATGAGTGGAGTAGATAGCTACATGATAATTGTTGTTATTATTGTTGATGTTGTATTATATTGATATCACTTTTTTGTATTTGAAGTGCACAGAGAGCTCTATCACTTGCATAGAGGGATGGGGAATAATAATTATAGGTCCCTGAGAAATACCTGGAAGAGATTTTGTCAACCCTAAATATTCTCTTATTAGCCGCATGCCTGTGTTACTGGTACTGTATGTTACACTGTTCCTGGCACTAAGTCTGGGCCATCCATCCCCTTCATAAAATTTACTTTCCGTTAAAATTGTGTATGTGTGTGCATGCACACGATAGTTGTGGCTGTAAATAATTATTGGAGATATTAGTATTTATATAATTTAGATGTTGGGGAGAAAGAACGAGCCTCCGTATGCACCAATTAATTTGGTAAGTTGTGACATTTCCCGAGGTAGAGTGATTGTATTGATCTTATTCTGTTGTAGCTTGCTGACTTTGCTGGAGGGAGTTTGACGTGTGTCATTGGCATTCTTATGGCTCTTTTTGAACGACAAACCTCAGTAAGCTTGCCTTTGTGCTCATACACATACTTACATGTAGCTGCATGTGGAGTGTCCACCACAAAGATGAATAATGATGGTGGTACTCATGATAATAATAGTAGTAATGTAGTAATAGCAACAACAATAATAGTAACATAAACAGCAACAAAAGAATATATAATTTATTTATTGTTGTTGTTATTATTACTGTGCATTGGTTGGCGAGTGATAGTGAGGTGGAGAGTAATTTTGTCCCAGCCAGAGGGACGACTGCTGGTCATTTCCTCTCCTTTGCTGCAACAAGGGGAGCACGCTCACATTCAGCTGCACTTTTTGGCACTGTTCCTATCCTCATTTCTTGTCCTTCGTCTTTCTTCCTTCTCTTCCTTGGTCTCTGAGGCACACATTGCTCTTTTCTGATGTTTTTATGCATTCTTCATAGTTTGATAGCTATTACTTGGATAAGTGGTGGACATGCACATTACTCTGTGTATATACTACCTATTATATACTACTACTACCTATTAGTCCATGTATTATGAGTCCACATATAACAGATAATTAATGTATACCATGAAAATTTTCAATTGACATTATTATTGTTGTTATTGTCATCGTGTTCTTATTGTTATTATTATTGCTATTATTATTGTTACTACTACCACTGCTACTACTATTATTATTATATTAACTTATTGTTGCTGTTTTTATTTAAATAATTATGACGATAGTTAACTATTTTAATAAATTATTATACTTATTATTATTATTCTTTTATTGTTGTTTCTTTTATTGTTGTTGTTATTGTTATTACTATTACTATTATTATTATATTTATTTTGTTTTTGGTGTTTATTTAGTTTCTATTATTATTTCCATATCCGGTTCACGTGCTGGACGCGTATGCCAGGGTGTGGTGTGTATCACGTGGTGAATAGCTAGCATCTCATTATTCCTGATGAAGGCTAGAGCATCTAGTCAATACGTCGAGAGAGTACAATTTCTTGAGAAGGTCATTGTAATTTCGTTATGTCAACTGAGAGTTAGTTGAGAACATTTTATGATTATATTTTACATTATTGTTGTTGTTGTTGTTGTTGTTGTTGTTGTTGTTGTTATTATTATTAATATTTTCTTTTTATTGTCCCATTATTTAATTATTTAAACAACGTAGATAATGCCTATTTCATGTGTCAATGATTGTCGGGTGTTCCTGAAGTACAAACCTGCCCAATAGCTCCTTCTTGGTAAAGAATGAAGATCAGATTCAATACTGATTCAGTATGCCTGATTCAGTATGCATGTAATTTTACTAGTGCTTGCCGTTACCATGCCACGAATGTAATAGTCCCAAGTGGCCCTTCCTAAGCATTAGTGAAACACCGAGGAGAACTCCCTCACAAGAAGCCACTTCTCAGCATGACGTGTAAATATGGGTATGGTCAGACACTATAATAATTGCAACACCTGATGCCCGAGTCTGTGTTGGATTGTGTTTTGTTGTGATAGTATAATGTGTTAATAATTTGATGCGACACAGTGCAGTGCAGGGCCTAGTGTTATATATAGTGTAGTCAGGCCTATAAGATCACAGGCTAATGCGTACCTTTGCACCCATAGAATGAAGGACAAGTGGTTGATTGTTCCATGGTGGAGGGCTGTGCATACTTGGCTTCATTCCTGTGTGCAAAAGAAATGGATATATGGACTGGCAAGTTCTTCAGGTTTATTGTTCACACATTATCTGGGAATGATACCATAATTTACAAATTCTTACAAAAATTGTGGTTACCATTGGAGCTCCATAGATTCTGCACACTTCACTTGATATACAGCTCAAAAGATAGCTCTTTCTGTGTGCTCCCTTTAAAATGTTGCATTGGTATACCCATGCTAAAGTTACATGCGGTCATAGTTGGGGACCTCAAAATGTGCAGGTCTGGCTCCTCATTGGAAAGTGCTAGACAGTTGAATTACTATCAGTGGCAAAAGAAAGCCTTACTCTACAAAATGAAGTTTTTTTACATTATTTTTCAACCAGCATTCTTGACCACATACTCACGTTTTACACCTAATGAAAACACACCTTTGGCATGGTTATATATACCTATGCAACATTATTTTAGTATCATAGAGGGAAGTGTGCAGAATCTATGGAGCTGTCCACTAAAGAATTTGTAAACTATGATATCATGTCCCCTTAGCTTAGAACTAGGGAATGTCTGGTGTTGCCACAACCTTTCTTAGCTCCTGGGATATCCTGAGTGAACTATTTGAGGAAGTCCGTATCCCTAGTCTAGGATACCCCTATCTATGCCTTTCCCTGGAATGTCCCTAGCCCTGGTTCTGGTATCCATGTTGTCAGTCAGTCACTCTCACTGAGTACATCACTGTGATAGTCATCCCACACATTCCAGGTGGCAGGACTGGACATGTATGAACTATGTGAGTGGTGCATGTGCATACATACATGTGTTCACCTCAAGCTTTCCTCATTGTGCATGGCACATCAGCTACTAATTATTTGGAGCACATGATGGGGAGAATAACACAAAATTAAGGAGAAGATAAAAGCACTTCACACTAGCTAGGATAGCATCTTTCTGCAGTAGAGATTATGCACTACGATCTTTGTAGACTCCTCCATTCTGGTTCAAAACACTCTGTTAGTTCATACCCCTGGGTTAGCCCCTGGGTTAGGCGCAGAATTATTATTCCGTGCCTGAGAGTATAAACTTAGAAGGAAGAAAAAAATTATTAAAAAGTTTGCCTAGAGAATCAGTTACAACACTGACTTTTTCATTATTATTATTTTCCCTATGATCTAGCTTCTAATAGAGTTTGTGATTAGCTAGCTAGACTAGTAGGTACGTAATCTAGATTGGAAAACAATTCAGCCTCAACTACACAAGAATAAATGTTGGGCCTTTTTAGTCATTATTTTACCATGTAAATGCCCGCAATGCTGTGTTGAGCCACAGAGCTCCAAAGTTCGGGAGCACCTTTTGTATAGGTAGTTGATCTAAACCGCACACATCAATCCTAAGGGAGCACTTACATTCACATATTCTCCCCAGAAAATACGATGTCCAAATTCCCATTTTAAGGTTGTTCAATTCAAGTTATTTTGTAGGTACTCGAGGAGAAGGTATGCTCAATGGTGGCGCTCCATTTTATGACACGTAAGGGTTGCCTTACCTTATAGTCACTGTTGTCAGCTTTGATAAATCTTTTCAACAGGTACAAAACTTCTGACGGCAAGTACATGTCTGTTGGATCACTTGAGCCTCAGTTTTACCAGTATGCAAGACGAGATGTGATGATATCGCAGCTTGCTTCATTCTAATGTGTATTTGTGTTTGCATATACAAAAGGGCCCTGTTGCAAGGCCTGGGGATAGAGGATGAAAGTCTTTCCCACCAGCTGGATAAATCCAAATGGGTATGTGCATCCTACTTGTTGTTCTTGTTGTTTTTGTTGTTGTTGTTGTTGTTGCATTTTTCGTGTTCAATATTTGTAACAGGAAAATATGAAAGAAAGATTTCGCAAGATTTTTTTGTCTAAAAGCAGGGCTGAATGGACCAATATATTCTCCAGTAAGCCAACTTTAGTGTGGCAACAGTTTCTTATGGCATTGTTTCATTAGAGTTGGATGCATGTGTGGAGCCAGTTTTGGAGATGCAGGAAGCAAGTGAACACGATCATAATGTGTGAGTTCGTTTTAATTAATGCTCAATACTTGGTACTTGGGTTGGACTTGTTATTATCAGCATCGCCAACTCTCACACTTTTGGTGTTGAGCTCAGTCGGGCTCTTCTGACGCTCTCACGCCAAATTCAGAGACGCAACAAATTCACGTCCTGATGAAACAAATGTTCTCTATCAGTTCTCGGGACTATGTCAAGTTTTTTAGCTGGTGACCGAGATTGGTTGATAAACATTACTGAGAGAACTACCTATCTTTAAAAGCATCCCTCTCTACCAATCAAACTTCTTCTCTCCCCTAGGGGACATTTCAGCAATGGCTGCTGGGATTTGATGCCAGAGAAAAAAAAGTGGTGGTCAGACAGTCACATACGTATGTAAGTATTTCCACCCAAACCTTTAGACTGCACAAACAACCAAGATGGCTGTAATAATAGTAGTCAAGATGGCTGTAATAATAGTAGTCAAGATGGCTGTACTAATAGTAGTCAAGATGGCTGTAATAGTAGTCAAGATGGCTATACTAATAGTACTAGTAGTCAAGATGGCTGTAATAATAGTAGTCAAGATGGCTGTAATAATAGTAGTCAAAATGGCTGTACTAATAGAAATCAAGATGGCTGTACTAATAGTAGTCAAGAAGGCTGTAATAATAGTAGTCAAGATGGCTGAAATAGTAGTAGTCAAGATGGCTGTAATAATAGAAATCAAGATGGCTGTACTAATAGTAGTCAAGATGGCTGTAATAATAGTAGTCAAGATGGCTGTAATAATAGTAGTCAAGATGGCTGTACTAATAGTAGTCAAGATGGCTGTAATAATAGTGTTCAAGTTGGCTGTACTAATAGTAGTCAAGATGGCTGTACTAATAGTAGTCAAGATGGCTGTAATAATAGTGTTCAAGATGGCTGTACTAATAGTAGTCAAGATGGCTGTACTAATAGTCAAGATGGCTGTACTAATAGTAGTCAAGATGGCTGTAATAATAGTAGTCAAGATGGCTGTAATAATAGTAGTCAAGATGGTTGTAATAATAGTAGTCAAAATGGCTGTACTAATAGAAATCAAGATGGCTGTACTAATAGTAGTCAAGAAGGCTGTAATAATAGTAGTCAAGATGGCTGAAATAGTAGTAGTCAAGATGGCTGTAATAATAGAAATCAAGATGGCTGTACTAATAGTAGTCAAGATGGCTGTAATAATAGTAGTCAAGATGGCTGTAATAGTAGTCAAGATGGCTGAAATAGTAGTAGTCAAGATGGCTGTAATAATAGAAATCAAGATGGCTGTACTAATAGTAGTCAAGATGGCTGTAATAGTAGTCAAGATGGCTGTAATAATAGTAGTCAAGATGGCTGTACTAATAGTAGTCAAGATGGCTGTAATAATAGTGTTCAAGTTGGCTGTACTAATAGTAGTCAAGATGGCTGTACTAATAGTAGTCAAGATGGCTGTAATAATAGTGTTCAAGATGGCTGTACTAATAGTAGTCAAGATGGCTGTACTAATAGTAGTCAAGATGGCTGTAATAATAGTAGTCAAGATGGTTGTAATAATAGTAGTCAAAATGGCTGTACTAATAGAAATCAAGATGGCTGTACTAATAGTAGTCAAGAAGGCTGTAATAATAGTAGTCAAGATGGCTGAAATAGTAGTAGTCAAGAATGGCTGTAATAATAGAAATCAAGATGGCTGTACTAATAGTAGTCAAGATGGCTGTAATAATAGTAGTCAAGATGGCTGTAATAATAGTAGTCAAGATGGCTGTACTAATAGTAGTCAAGATGGCTGTAATAGTAGTCAAGATGGCTGTAATAAGAGAAATCAAGATGGCTGTACTAATAGTAGTCAAGATGGCTGTAATAATAGTAGTCAAGATGGCTGTTATAATAGTAGTCAAGATGGCTGTACTAATAGTAGTCTAGATGGCTGTAATAGTAGTCAAAATATCTGTACTAATAGAAATCAAGATGGCTGTACTAATAGTAGTCAAGATAATAATAGTAGTCAAGATGGCTGAAATAGTAGTAGTCAAGATGGCTGTAATAATAGAAATCAAGATGGCTGTACTAATAGTAGTCAAGATGGCTGTAATAATAGTAGTCAAGATAGCTGTAATAATAGCAGTCAAGATGGCTGTAATAATAGTAGTCAAGATGGCTGTAATAATAGTAGTCAAGATGGCTGTAATAATAGTAGTCAAGATGGCTGTACTAGTAGTAGTCAAGATGGCTGTACTAATATAAATCAAGATGGCTGTACTAATGGCAGCTGTAATAATAACAGTCAAGATGGCTGTAATAATAGTAGTCAAGATGGCTGTAATAATAGTAGTCAAGATGGCTGTAATAATAGTAGTCAAGATGGCTGTAATAATAATAGTCATGATGGCTGTAATAATAGTAGTCGAGTAATAGTAGTCAAGATGGCTGTAAAGTAGTCAAGATGGCTGTAATAATAGTAGCTGTAATAATAGTAGTCAAGATGGCTGTAATAATAGTAGTAACGATGGCTGTAATAATAGTAGTCAAGATGGCTGTAATAATAGTAGTCAAGATGGCTGTAATAATAGTAGTCAATTAATAGTAGTCAAGATGGCTGTAATAAAAAAATTTTGAGCAATACTTAAAAAAAAAATACAAGTCAAATACATCAAAGATTAAACATCTCCATCCACCTCTGCAGGGATGGGTCGATAACAGTTACAGTTAATTAGATACACCATCTACCTCCGCCAGGCGAATGGGTTGCCTCTGGACCCACAGTGAAGTGTTCCCTCTCCAAAGGGCGATGGCCAAGCATTGGAATAAGTAGCGGGTGCTATCAACGGGGTCAATGCCAAGGCGCTATCCCTGCAGGCGACCCATCCTTTTGATGGTGACAATATCCTCCTCACACCAGCCTTCCACCACCAGGGGAGCCTGCAGAGTGGCACTCCTCTGAATGTGCCCTCATTTTTCGGTCTTCACCTACCCTGAGTGCATATCCAGGGTTTTTTGCTGCTCCCGCGATGGTCTGCTGTTGCATAGGTGAGATAACAGTCACATCCAGTGCAGCCGGCTGGCCCCACGTGTCCAATTAGGGAAGTAGACGTCAGCTGGACGACTGCTGGAGCCCGGTATCATGGATGGAGCCTCCCTCCGTGGCGCTAGAGCAGCGGACTGTGCTGCCGAAAAAAGTGCATCACAAATGGAGTCATGTCTATGAATCCTGTCTCCATTCCCCCCACAACCAACTTGATGACCCCCAAATACATCAGCCATTCTGTGGCAAACAGGACAGGGCGAGTCCTCATTCGTCATTCGCAGCCCTAGCCAATACACCAGACAGAGACAGAAATCCCTGTCCTGAATGTGGAGGCCCAGAGAGCTGGAGGGGATGGCAAAGGCTGTCGACCTCTGATCAGGGGCGGACTCGAGTAGCAACCGGAACCGGAAGCAGCAGTCGTCTATGGAGTGTGACAGAGGCTTCTGTCTGCGGGGGATGTCTAGTTCTTCTAATGATGTCCAGTCTGGCCTCCCAGCTGCATCCGCAAGAGCCTCAACAGAGATGGTTTGGTGAAAGTTGACTGGTTTGCGGCCAAGGATCCTAGCCACCAGACCTCTTGACTGCTCCAGGGAACCTATATAGGCCGCTGGAGCATGCTGGGAAGCCCTTCTAATGTTAAGACCGCCACGAGAGCTGGGTAGGGAAGCCTTTAACCGCGCCCAATCTGAAAGAGGCCCCCAACCAGATCTGATACAGCTTCCCGCATGTTGTCATCAAAGAGAGCACAGGCATCCGCTATATGCTGAGGAGGGCAGGTACAAAGCGAGAAGGAGATCTTAGGGAGAGCAAGACAGGACCGTAGTAAAGCTGATTCCATCTGAGCGTCCTCCAAGTCCGGTAATGGGGTACTTGCATGATTACGCATTTATACGTCACCCGCGTTCAGCCCCGCCTACGTATGGTATCAAAAAAACTAGGACCCATAGAGAATGTATTACAAATCATGACCATTCGTGATATTCATGAGCACTGCACCTGCATTATACCGTATATTTCTAAACAAAATTATAGGCATGGAGAGCATAAAATTTGCTACAAGCTGATATTATTCACGTGTTCAGTCGATCGACGGTTAGCGAATTATGGAGACTAGAAGTCAGAGAGTTGGTGCCAATGTCAGTACTGAGCTTACCTGTGAGCTTGCTGCTAGTTCTTCTCAGAACTCATTGCCAGGCGGCAGCTCACTGGTTTGTTTACGGGAAGAAGACATTCCTGGTGCTTCACTGAACGGGCGTGAACCTAGTCAGCTTCATGTAGTGGAGCTCAAGCGCTGGTTGAAGTGCAGAGGTGCTACAACTGCTGGAAAGAAGCAGGACCTTGTGAAGCGGTGAGCAGACTGTAAGACTGTACAATAGTGTTAATAATATAATAATCTATCCATTGTTAATTATTTGATGCAGTGTTTGCGATTACATTACTGCTGGTTTGGATGCAAAAATTGTGGATCCAGATGGTGGTGTGTACACACAACTCGCTTACAAGCACAGTCAACAAACCAAGTATCGCCAATACCAAGTGTTCTTCCTTCCAAAGGATGGACATCTAATTTGCAGCAGCTTCCACCATTTAATTACGGCTGCCTTTATGCCCACTTAGTCACATATTCTAAGACTATTGCGGAGAATCAGCGCAGCACAGCAGCTGCTGCTACATTTAGAGCTGGTGCAATGAAGCACAAAGAGGAAGAATATCGCTTGTTTCGTGATGACCATGTCCGTGTGGTCAGGTTTCGACCTGGTTGCACTACAGATAGCCATTGTCTCTTCCGTGGTATTGTGAAGCCATCGTTTAAGACCACTGGAAGTTATTCCACTGTTGTTGCTCTTAGCAAGATCTCGGGCTACGTTGTTGGTGCACAATGTAATTGCAAAGACAGAGCTGGTGGATGCTGTAAACATGTTGCTGCATTATTGTACAACATTCTTGACTATGTTGAACTTGGGTTAACCTGTATTCCAGAGGACAAGACTTGCACTGACACCCAACAACAGTGGAATAGGCCAAGAAATACCCCAGATGGTCCGGTTTTGTTTTCTGAAATTCAGTTTGTGCACCATTCGTACGGAAAACGTAAGGCAGAAGTTGCAGTTACTCGATTAGAAAAGTACAAAAAGTACCGTTCAAGTCCTGCATCTGTATCAGAGGAACGTATTCGACAATTTTGTACTAGTCTAGAATCGCATCGAAATGCACCTCTGTTTACTGCCATTATGCGAGGCAATGATTGTCATCCTGTATGTGCTCCATCACCCTCTGTTGGCTCTAATTCTAACTCGGTGGTAATGACAGAAGTGCCTGCATGTTGCTCCCTAACGACCCCAGAACTGACTACTGTCACTCCTTCACTATCACCAGAAGAGGGGGTATGGAGTAGAATTATGGTTTCTCAGAAACAAGCAGCAGAAATTGAAAGGAAGACTAGATGTCAATCTAAATCTCCTGAATGGTATAAGGAGCGTAGCTGCAGAATAACATCTTCTTTCTTTGGTCGAGTGTGCAGGAGGCTTTCCAGTACACCACCAGATTCACTTGTGAATTCTATTGTGAATCAAAGATTGTACCATTCAATGCCACTATCCTGTGCCTGGGGGAAGGACAATGAAGACAAAGCACTAAGTGCTTACAAACGAGAGTGGCATGAGAGGGGAAGGGGAAACTCCAGTCTGGAAGTAACAATGTCCGGACTGGTAATCAACCCTAATCATTCTTGGCTTGGAGCTAGTCCGGATGGTGTATTGCATGATTCAGATTCCACTGATGATCCTAATGGTTTGCTAGAAATAAAGTGTCCTTACTAACATCGTGACATCAGCCCTTTTCAAGCTGCTTCCCAGAAGGGGTTTTGTTGTCGGCTGGAAAAGGGTAAGCTTGTTTTAAGAGAGCAACATCATTATTATTACCAAGTCCAAGGACAGATGGCTATTTGCTCTAAAAAGTGGTGCGACTTTGTAGTATATACTAATGCTGAGATTTCTATCCAGCGGATATTTTTTGATGAAATATTTTGGACAGCTATGATTTCTAAGTTGAAATGCTTTTATTCTACTGCTATTGTGCCTAAACTTGTAAAAATGTTGTGATTTATTATAATATTTATGACTGATGAAACAAATTTACTGAAATGTCATGATATATTATAATAATTTATTCATATCACTGAAACTGACAAAAACCAATTACTGAATAAGGGCAGGAAGAAAATTTGTAAGTACACAACAAATGAACCAAACTTCATCCAACTGTGTGTGCAGAGAAATTGGAATTATACCTTTTAAAATACGATAATCTTTTACACGTTCAATTGCTCTCTCCACATGAATACGTACTGATGCAATACTTCTTGTTTCTATTTCCTCTTCAAGTGATAACTGTTTCTTTCCTCGCATAAAGGGTGGTATATTCAAGGTAACACACTTGGATTCAAGCAAATGCTGTATATCAAAGCCCCTATCCGCCATAACCACATCACCAGACTCAAGAAGCTCGATAAGGCCACACTCTTGAGTAATTTTTTTGTCAGATATGTGACCCCCATATAGACAAGAAACAAATGTCACAATTCCACTAGGAGCAATACCAACAAGGCCCTTAGCAGTGTTGTGGCTCTTGTACGAGGAGTATGTTTGTAACTGAGCACGAAATGAAGAAGGCATTTCAATAAATAACTCGGTGCAGTCGATAATAATACGAGTAGTAGAATAATTAGCCATGAAGCAAGAAGGCATTGTTTGTTTTACTACTTCACGAGAAGCCCACAGAGGTAGTTGTTTTAGAGTATAGTATAAAAAGTTGATCCAAGTAGTTAATATACGTGAAATTGTGCTTGAGTCTAGACCAAACTGATCTCCAAGTTCTTTTTCCAAAACGTTACATCTCAAACGATAGAGCACCAAAAACATTTCATCTATTGGTTGTAACTTACGACTGGGGCCACGCTTTTCCTCAGTTAAAGGACGATTCTCAGTATTATCTGAACCCCAGTAATTTAATTGAGTGGCAGAAGGTAGAAGAAATTCATAAAAACTAGTTAGAGTAGAGTAATTTGGAAAACCAGTGTAGAATCGAATGTCATCATCACTGCCAGCAAAACGTTGTAGTCCAAATGTTAACGAAGCTATCTTTAACTTCATGCCAGCTTTTTCAAACTTCATTTCAGCTATCTCTTGCTTCATGTCAGCCATTTCTGACTTCATGTCAGCTATTTCTAACTTCGTGTTAGTTTTCTCCTTTTCCAAGGAAGAGACTAATCCACACAGAAAATCAATCTCTTCAACAAAAGCAGTTGCTAGGGCTTTTGATTTTCCAATTTTCTTCCTTTTGGCTGGGGGTTCGAGTGGCAAACGCATTTTTGGAGACTTTCTCTGCTTGGACTGAGGAAGCAAGGGAAATATAATAGGGACATCTGCTTTGCCTTGCTTTTTGGCACCATGAAAATGCTGTGATCATACACGATGCTGCTCACCAGGAATAAAATCCTTTCTCTTAATAGAATTTATCCATTTCTCTCTCAAAGATATATCCCTAGGAAACTTGTGGAAAGACAGTTCCTTGTCTCTTTTTGTGTTGGAGTAGCATCCAGGAACACAACAAGTATATCTTCCTCTTAAAGATTTCTTCCTATCAGCATTCACCTCCATAGAACTGCTGCCTGGCAATGAGTTCTGAGATCTGAGAAGAACTAGCAGCAAGCTCACAGGTAAGCTCAGTACTGACATTGGCACCAACTCTCTGACTTCTACTCTCCATAATTCGCTAACCGTCGATCGACTGAACACGTGAATAATATCAGCTTGTAGCAAATTTTATGCTCTCCATGCCTATAATTTTGTTTAGAAATATTCGGTATAATGCAGGTGCAGTGCTCATGAATATCACGAATGGTCATGATTTGTAATACATTCTCTATGGGTCCTAGTTTTTTTGATACCATACGTAGGCGGGGCTGAACGCGGGTGACGTATAAACGCGTAATCATGCAAGGACCCCATTTGGACAGTATCTCCTTTACTTTCTCCACCCGCTTCCTCAACGTGGCTTCGCAGAATGAGGGGGGCCCGATTGGGCTGCCCAGGAGGACGAAACCTTCTCTTATGATGGGTATCTCAGATGGAAGTGGGTTGCCCGAGGAGTCGTCATTGGCAGGGAGAGATTTTGCATGATTTAAGTAGAGACCTCTGGAGGAACCCTCCTCTTCAACGATCTTGGCAAGATCAGAGGGGGAACCACACAAAGTACCATGCATTGATCTGGAGAGTGGGTACCTCCCTCTTGATACTCTCCACCACAGAGTGCAACGTTAGGGCAATCACCTTGCTGGACGCCACTGCAGCTTCTGATAATCTCTTCTCCAAGGTGGAGGATGGGCTGGACGCCATAGCAACACTCAAACCATGCAGACAGGGATGGAATATGGGCTCTAATCTCTTCGAACATTGCTCCTCTAGAGATGTTGTTGAAGGCGTTCTTGAAATCTAGGAGGAGTGTCCAGCACTCGTTGGAGTGGATGGAAGGGTCTTCTAAGGTGTTGGCCACAGAGTGGACAATGGCCTCACATCCCACCTTGATACCCACACCCAGCCGCAAAGGAGTGAGGATGTTGAAAGCCTCTACCTGCGCAAAGCGTGACAGGCATTTGGAAGTGAGGTGACGTAGCACCTCCCCACAGCAATAGGACGGTGACCACCACCTTTTTTCTTGCTAGCCAGAAGGGCTGCACCACACAGATGTGACACAACCTCGGGGGGGACCTTACCCGCAGCCAGGGAGTTCACGACACTAGTGAGGGCCTGGAGGGCTTGAGCCGCATGAACAGGCAAAGGGCACAGGACAGCCTCTTTGAGGTGTGTGGCTCTGAGGTTGGAGGGACCAGGAGCAGAACCCCCAGGGAATGATTTCAAAGCCTTTAAAACATGTGCGTCATTGAAGGTCGGTACTGGGGGACACTGGGAGGGTGGAATCGGGGGTAGAGGGGATCGTGGGTGTTTGGCAAGCATCTCATCCAAAACTTCAGGCGAGGCAGGCGCGAGACCGCCCGAGGAAAGAGCCTGAATAGCTTTCCTAAATTGCCCATCTTCCACAGCCTGCCGAGCACGTCTAGCATTTGTCTTCCTAATATGATGTGATGGTAAATTCTTACCCCTCCTCTTCAGCATCTTGGACCGGCAGGTCGCATCATCCACAGCTTTAGCCCACAAATCCAGGATGTCACCATGGCGCCATTTCTGGATACGTAATCTCACTAGCTTTAGAGTTTGACGCCAATGACTGCGACCCCCTTTAATCGGGCTAGACAAGAAAATAATAGCAGTCAAGATGGCTGTAATAATAGTAGTCAAGATGGCTGTAATAATAGTAGTCAAGATGGCTGTAATAATAGTAGTCAAGATGGCTGTAATAATAGTAGTCAAGATGGCTGTAATAATAGCAGTCAAGATGACTGTAATAATAGTAGTCAAGATGGCTGTAATAATAGCAGTCAAGATGGCTGTAATAGTAGTAGTCAAGATGGCTGTCATAATAGTAGTCAAGATGGCTAAAATAATAGTAGTCAAGATGGCTGTAATAATAGTAGTCAAGATGGCTGTAATAATAGTAGTCAAGATGGCTGTAATAATAGCAGTCAAGATGGCTGTAATAATAGTAGTCAAGATGGCTGTAATAATAGCAGTCAAGATGGCAAGTCAAGATGGCTGTAATAGTAGTAGTCAAGATGGCTGTACTAATAGTAGTCAAGATGGCTGTAATAATAGTAGTCAAGATGGCTGTAATAGTAGTAGTCAAGATGGCTGTAATAGTAGTAGTCAAGATGGTTGTACTAATAGTAGTCAAGATCTGTAATAATAGTAGTCAAGATGGCTGTAATAATAGCAGTCAAGATGGTTGTAATAATAGTAGTCAAGATGGCTGTAATAGTAGTAGTCAAGATCTGTAATAATAGTAGTTGTAATAATAGCAGTCAAGATGGTTGTAATAATAGTAGTCAAGATGGCTGTAATAATGGTAGTGAAGATGGCTGTAATAATAGCAGTCAAGATGGCTGTAATAATAGTAGTCAAGATGGTAATAATAGCAGTCAAGATGGCTGTAATAATAGTAGTCAAGATCTGTAATAATAGTAGTCAAAATGGCTGTAATAATAGCAGTCAAGATGGTTGTAATAATAGTAGTCAAGATGGCTGTAATAATAATAGTCAAGATGGCTGTAATAATAGCAGTCAAGATGCTTGTAATAATAGTAGTCAAGATGGCTGTAATAATAGCAGTCAAGATGGCTGTAATAATAGCAGTCAAGATGGCTGTATTAATAGTAGTTAGGTACAATATCCACATGAGCAAAAAGCCATGTGATCAAAATCTCGCTCCTGCCAGTTGAGCAAAGTAGGCCGCCCTGATCTACTGTGGTCATCCATTAAGCAATTAACTAGTTCAATAGGTTCTTTAGTAGTGATCATATGCTCATTTGTAGCTTTTTTTAATTCTGGAATAGTAGTACTAGCCTGCATCAGTTGGTGACATTTGATGACTACAGATTTAGCTCAACTCATAATTCCTTAGGTTGCCAGATGTTCCGCAATGAAGCTAACAAAAGACAAGTGCTATATATGGATGTATGACATGGCACGTTTTATAAATGGAGTCATTTATTTTCGTTGTTTTCTCTTGATTGATTGACCACGACTTTATTTGTTTTTTTCTCCTTATGACAATTATATTTACAGCCATAACTTTGTGTCAAGAATAAACTCATTAATATGCAAATACAATAAGCTGCCAGTGTGGTGTAAGAATCTGCTCCATTGAGGAAAGCAAACAGAAGCTGCGCAGCACACGTCATTCCATCTACAACAAACTTCAGTAAAGAAATGCATGCAGGAGCACCTCCTTTCTCAAGAGCAAAGGGATTCAGAGTGGTTCCAGGTAAGCAATGGCACCTGTCAGCTTTCCTCCAAAGAAGAGCTTCCAGAAACAGCAGTAAAGGCCAAGAAGAAACCATTCATGTTGGCAGTTGCACTATAGCTACAAACTTGAAGACTTTTCAGTTACTGATGCACTGATTGGCTGCAGTCGTTGTATATATACTTAGCCTGGGATAATGAATTCTTGTTTTCACTTTTATTATTGACACAATGAATGACAGCACGAAGTGTCGTAGCTTTGAAGCATTAAATATTCTGAAATGAAAGATACTTCCTAGATTTGCTCGTGTTTGCAAGCAAGGCAGCAGGAGGGTCCTCGATTTTTTTAACTTGGTAACAAAATCTTTGAGATCCTTGCTGGATCCCAGTGCACACTCAGCACAACGAACTATGCATAACTATATTTATTCATGAGTTTTGTATCAATTAATTAGTGCTGATTTGTTGCTTCTCACGCATTTTCTTTCAGGGAACGAGGGGTATTTGAGAAGATTAGCACTTCATCTGCATATGAAGCAAGTAAGATTAGGATTCAGTCTGTGTTTTATCATTTACAGTGAGTAATAACTTCAAAGTACGTATGTAGATGTACATCAGGGACATATACTCCCTATTTGACCCACCGCAAAAAAAAACACGCATTTGCAATTTTTTTTTTGTGCCTATTTATCAAATATCA
This sequence comes from Cladorhizidae sp. MBARI D1340-BT2, assembly GCA_028752905.1. Taxonomy (NCBI): domain Eukaryota; kingdom Metazoa; phylum Porifera; class Demospongiae; order Poecilosclerida; family Cladorhizidae; species Cladorhizidae sp. MBARI D1340-BT2. The sequence continues at coordinate 23,358,920 of JAQNBH010000009.1, forward strand.
AGCATGTTTTTTTTGTGTGTGTTTTTTTTGTTGTTGTTGTTTTTTGTTATCAATTGTTGTTGTTGTTGTTATTATATTATTATATATTTTATTTTATTTTTTATAATAATAATTTTTCTAACTTTTCTTTATTTATTATTTATTTTTTAATTATTATAAGCAGTTTTTTATATTTTATATAACTTTGTGGGTGGTTGATTTAGTTTCTATTAACTGATCTTTGTTGTATTTTCCACATCAGGTTCACATGCTGGGGGTGTGTGGTTTGTGTCATATGGTGGATAGCTAGCTACCAGTATGTAACAAGCTCACGTGAGTCTTAGCTTCTCATTATTCCTGATGAAGGCTAGAGCATCTGGTCGAAACATTGAAAGATTAAATTTCAAGTTGATTATTGAGAAGGTCATTGTAACGTAGCTTCTTAGCTGCCTGAATGATGGTTTTGGCTGCTGTAACTCCAAAAAGACACCCAGCATGCCTTCAACCCTTCACTAAGGTAGTAAACTAGCAGACCAAAACACAAATCTGTGAAAAAAGTTTTTTAAATTAATTTTCTAAGTTCTGTTTGTTACTTTCTTCCTATCTATCTTTTCTCCAGCACCTTACTTATGTATAAGTTTAGTACCAGAAGACTGAACTTCTCCAATGTCTTACAGCAACTAATCTGTTTCTTCATTGCATAAACAAGGCATGCATATAAGGCTTCTCATTGATTTTATAAATAGAATTGAGTAAAGATGGTAATCCTCAAAAACATGACTCAAACTAAACTCTGAACAAGCCCCCCAAAATACCTGACAATCTCAACTGCATCATGGGTACAGTCTCTTCCCTGGCTTCACTTCTGTTTATAGAAGGCCATATGCTGAGAAAAGCAACACAGATACTAGTCTGAATGCTTGCTTTGAGAAAGGCGGTACTCCTGGATGGATTTCTTTGCTGTAAATACTACTTAGTGACACATAGCTTTTGTTCTACTTAAACTTGAGCAACTGTTATCAAGTCCTTGAAGGAGGTTGTACAGACCTTGTGTGGATACAGTCAATGATAGCAACAAGACTTGGCTTGTGGTACTGTGTGCAGTGTACAACAACAATAAACAAGCTAGACAAAGTGTTTAAACAGGCCTGGAGAGCCTGAAGCTCACACACTTGGTACAGTCATCAATTTACAATCATATACACACTATACAGTAGAATGTTCGTCTAGATCTACATGGGTACAGTCCTTGCTTTTCAAGTTGTTATTTTATTAAATAAAATATCTTTGTTCTTGTATGTGTCATGTAGCGATCCCTTCAAAATGGTGGATGCCAACAAAAAAACTCCCACAAAACTCATCTCAGCTAATTGATAGTTTTACAGTAACCTTCTCAGTAATCAACTTGCTGATGAAGGCTAGCGCTTCTAGTCAAACATCGAGAGAATACAATTTCAAGTTGATTATTGATTGTAATGTTATTATGTATTATGTCAACTGAGAGTTCAATTTCTTAGCATCCCAAACAATGATCTTTGCCATGAAATACTTCCAGAGTGCCTTGAATCCTTTGCTAATGTAGTAACCCCCAGACCTAAAAACACACAGAAAAAGCTGTTTAAACCATGGAACTTATCACCGAGATGCAGCTATCTACCTTTCCTCTCCCATACATAACCTAGATCCATTCATAGCAGTTTTGCTGTATGACTCCAGAATAACTTCTATATCTTTCTCAATTAGCAAAACATTAAAATTGGTCACAATTGTCAACACAATAATCAGTTGAGTGTAGATGAGCTTATTTAGTGGGTGCACGTTTTAAAAAATTTAATATATACCCTAGTCAGTTGGTTACTGAGTAGCTTATCTTGTGTCTTAAGGGGGTAGGAAGGGAAAGGAAAAGTCAAGACCTATACTATTAGCCTGCTTTGGGCATGTTGACTGCACTATCAATAAAGATGTCATAATGGATGATGCATTATAATTATTATGTTACAATAGTTAGCAGCACAGACCTTCAATGCATATCAATAAAGATGTCATAATGGATGATGCATTATATGGTGACAATAGTTAGCAGCACAGACCTTCAATACAACTCAATTGTGATCAATGTAAGTGTGTAACTTAAAATAACACAATGACGTCTGCTGTGACTGGTTAGTTGTGGGGTTGTCTTTAGCAACTCTTACAAAGTTCATGAATGAGGCTGACTAACCAGCAGAGAGGAATATGTATGTATGTATTGGATTGGCTTGTCAGAAAAGAAAGGAAACAGGAATTTACCATAGTAATAGGTCTCTACATTACAACAGATGCCTGCCATCGTCCGGAATGATGGGATGCTAAGACTCCAGTGAGATTGATCTACATGAGACCACATCTGGCATGTGCACGTGACAGTATGTGGCACAGCCGGGGGAGGCAGCGGGGAAGGGAGAAAAATTTAAAAATGAAAGAAAGAAAGAAAAAATGAACATGAAGTCTCCAGCTCCAGTGTTTTAACGAGCCAGCTGAAGTAATCATACAAATTTGGTGGACCCTTTACCTTTTAAAATAAATATTACACTACCTATATACTGTACTATGTTTGGTATTATAAGATCAAGTGTGCACTAAATGTTTAAATATTCTACACCAATATTATACAGTTTTTTATAACACTTTTTAATAACACTTTTTAATTAGTTTCCTTTTATTTTTGAGAAGTCAATCCAATATATATAATTATATATATATATATATATATATTTTTTTAAATAAAACATGTTTATATATTAAGTTATTTAATATTATATGTTATATAATATGTATGTAATATATGTATGATAATTATATACAGCAGTGTTTCTCCCATTATTTTAGTGCCTGCACCAAAACTACTCAGAACCCCAGCGAAACCAGGTTGGTTGACCACTAGCTTGAAGAATGGCAGATAGGAACACTTCAGCATGTGTGTGTGTTGTGTGTGGGTGGATGTGATGTGTGTATGTTGTGTTTGTGAGAGAGTGTGTGTGTGTGTGTATATGCATATATGTATGTGTGTTTCTGTGGGTGGGTGTGAGAGAGTGTGTGGGAGTATGTGTGTGGTGTGACTGTACTCATAAAAGTCTCAAGCAAGCTTCATATGAGCTAGAGGTGTATGGCTCCTCTGCAGATGGGTCACTACATTTCCAGTATTCTAATTGCTCAAAGAGCACTGATTATTAGGAGTGAAGTGTTTGCTGCTTCTCTTGGGTTGATGGAGGTCCAGGCTGACCAAGGAGTCATGCTGGGTGTGGTGGGCACATATTGCAGTCTGTGTTGCTGTTCTTCTTGGTTCGTGGAATTCAGCTTTGTTGTGTCATCTCCTGGCCAGGGACAATGTGTATGGCCTTGCAATGTGTGTCGTCTCCTGCATAGTTTAGGCCAGGGACAGTGTGTTTAGTGTATGGCCTTGCAAGCAAATGAAGCATACCACATTGAAGCCAGTCAAGAAACTGTGCTGCAGATAGGCTCCAGAAACTGGCTGAGTTTGGTGATTTGGCTGAGTGTAGATAGGTGCACAAAGACCAAGCCTTGAAGGCTGACGTGTCCAACAACAACCTTATAGCATGGCATTATCCACATCGTTAGCTTGCATTGTTAGCTTGCATTGCTTCATTGCCTTAACTTTAACTCTAGCTACTGCCCTGGCCATCTAATCATAGCATTACATCATGATGATGTAATGCTAAGATGCAAAACCATCTGAAATGTCTTCTCCATCTTTCATAGCTGCAGCATCCATCCAATGACACCCCTCCCACCTCTGATTAGTTTTATATCATGTCTCGAGAATTGTGGACTACATGCACACACATGCACGCACACACACACACACACAAATAGGTGATCTCATAATTGTTAATTGGTACCAAACAAAAACAAAAAATATACCAAAATAACGTTAAAAATAGATTTTGTTGCAGTCCCAAGTATCCACCACAGATCCTGTTTAGCAGCAGCTGTGCTGGAAGGGACTGCAGTTCTGGCCTGGAAAACTGTACGGACACTATTGCTAGTGCTAACAAGGCCATAATACACTTTTGGTACATATATGAAGTCTATCCAGTTTGAACTCATTCAAATAATAATTAGAATTACCTTAGCGATTAATTTATCATAGAATGTTCATGTTTATACAGGAAGCTTCAAGAAACCAGAGATAGGAGAGCACACAGTTGATATATTGAGAGAAATTGATTACTCCGAGAAAGAAATCGAGGATCTCAAACAGACTTCTGTTATATATCAGGCACAGACTTTATCCAAACTATGAACATCTGTGTTGGACTCTTATTCATCTCTTGAGCTTGTCCTTGTTGTTAGATGTTGTTAGATGTGGTGCATGCAGCTGTTGTTAGATGTGCATGCAGCTGTTGTTAGATGTGGTGCATGCAGCTGTTGTTAGATGTGCATGCAGCTGTTGTTAGATGTGCATGCAGCTGTTGTTAGATGTGGTGCATGCAGCTGTTGTTAGATGTGGTGCATGCAGCTGTTGTTAGATGTGCATGCAGCTGTTGTTAGATGTGGTGCATGCAGCTGTTGTTAGATGTGGTGCATGCAGCTGTTGTTATATGTGGTGCATGCAGCTGTTGTTAGATGTGCATGCAGCTGTTGTTAGATGTGGTGCATGCAGCTGTTGTTAGATGTGCATGCAGCTGTTGTTAGATGTGGTGCATGCAGCTGCTGTTAGATGTGGTGCATGCAGCTGTTGTTAGATGTGCATGCAGCTGTTGTTAGATGTGGTGCATGCAGCTGCTGTTAGATGTGGTGCATGCAGCTGTTGTTAGATGTGGTGCATGCAGCTGTTGTTAGATGTGGTGCATGCAGCTGTTGTTAGATGTGGTGCATGCAGCTGTTGTTAGATGTGGTGCATGCAGCAGTTGTTAGATGTGGTGCATGCAGCTGTTGTTAGATGTACATGCAGCTGTTGTTAGATGTGGTGCATGCAGCTGTTGTTAGATGTGGAGCATGCAGCTGTTGTTAGATGTGGTGCATGCAGCTGTTAGATGTGGTGCATGCAGCTGTTGTTAGATGTGGTGCATGCAGCTGTTGTTAGATGTGCATGCAGCTGTTGTTAGATGTGGTGCATGCAGCTGTTGTTAGATGTGCTGCATGCAGCTGTTGTTAGATGTGCATGCAGCTGTTGTTAGATGTGGTGCATGCAGCTGTTGTTAGATGTGGTGCATGCAGCTGTTGTTAGATGTGGTGCATGCAGCTGTTGTTAGATGTGGTGCATGCAGCTGTTGTTAGATGTGCATGCAGCTGTTGTTAGATGTGGTGCATGCAGCTGTTGTTAGATGTGCATGCAGCTGTTGTTAGATGTGGTGCATGCAGCTGTTGTTAGATGTGGTGCATGCAGCTGTTGTTAGATGTGCATGCAGCTGTTGTTAGATGTGGTGCATGCAGCTGTTGTTAGATGTGGTGCATGCAGCTGTTGTTAGATGTGGTGCATGCAGTTGTTGTTGGATTTGCTGCTTGAATTCTTCACATGACCAGAAGTGTGTGCGCATATATATATATATATAGATCTTGTCTTGAACTGATGTGTGGTATATAATCATTCTACCAGCTGCCATCTCACTGCAATCATTACTCTTGTGTATTTTTATCCAAGCATTATTGAGCTGAATAAAGATCCTTTCTCTCTTTTCTTTTCCGTTTCCTATTGTATATATACATATTATATAACTCAAGTTTTGTAAATGAGACTGGAATCGTATGCTATAGCTATCTCGTGATGACAATTTTTGGAAAACGATCAAACTATCTTGCAAATGTTACTTTTCTCTTTTAGAATCTATATATGTATATGTATAGCACAGTGTCCTTTGTTTTAGTTTGTGAGGGTTTGCTCTGGACTAATATAAAAATATGAAGTAAAACAAATCCAACATTGCAAAATATTGTTGCTATTCCATCAAAGTGTTTTGGGCGAGTATTTAATATCTGAACTAGAATTTAATCCCTAGTCTCGCAAGTTCTCCTTTGATGACTAAAATTCCATGCCATTAATACTATGGGCAACCATCAAATTGGCATCTGACACGAAGTTCAAGGACACATCACAGGTGTCCTATTAGCCGTTTGCTGTCAGAATTCTCTACCATTGTGATGCTGATTTACAAGAGCAGGTTGAACTAATTACACGATGTTTTGAATAAGTACATTGGTGTGTTCTCTTGGTATATATATATAAGGAAAGTATCTTCTATTTTTTGTTTTGGAAGGTATGCACTGACTGATCATCAGTCAAATCCAACATTAAAAAAGATGTTTTTTTTGGTGATGGTGAAACAAAAATGAAACCCTCAACATAAAAAAAAAAATTGGGGGAGTGGGGGGGGGGCATTAGAATGCTTCCAGAAAGGTATTATACATTAGCATGACTCGGGACTGGGACATACATCCCAGAGAACTCAGATTACCACAAAAACCTCTCGTGTGGCAAAGGACCCTTTACCTGTTGCATACAGTGCAAAGGTAAAGTGAACTTGTCAAGAAAGATGAAAAGGAAAGAGAGTAGAGGTATGACTGTATCCATGTTGTAATTTGATCATTCATAATTTTAATTGGTAAAGGATCATCATATATACCAGGTCCAACCTACTACCACTACTAAAGACTGCGATCATCCCGACTACAAGCAGACTCTCTAAGAACATTCAGAGCCATGGTCTCCAGAGAAGGGCAGTCCAAGACCTCTGGCAGAACAGCCTGCAATCTCCAACTGTCAACCTCTCCCCACAATGCCCAAGATGCTATATAGCACCACTATAACCATTGCTAGACCTGGAGATGATTATTAATGTTACAGAAACTGAGCCCACACCATACCAGCTCCCAGACAGACACCAACCCATGAAACAAAGACTGTTGACAGAATTGAAAAAATATTTTTCTTTAAGCCTGGGCACACCAACTGGTAACTTAAAGGGGGGAACAAACTAGCAGTCGGATGCAACAGACTACAACTCCCACACCAGACACAGGTAAAACACAAGCTGGCATGTTCATTCTGAATCTCTCATCCAAAACTTTCCCTTCTAGAGCAAGTCCTAGGCTTTGCACTGCAGCCTAGATACAAGCCAAGCCTAGTGCTTAAACAAGCAGTATTTACATACCCAGAGCAACTGATGCATCAATAAACCAGAATGGCAAAATACATATACATAACATTAGAATGTTGTAGTGCGTAAGTGTTGCTGATCAGTCCTCGGCCTCGGAGCTCGAGTCATCTCCTGTATCGCTGGCGTCCTGTTCATCCTCACCTTCACTTGGAAGTGAAACCAACTTGTCATTACCACCTCCACTGCGTAAGCCACCAGCAATACCTGCAAGATTAAGGAATAGTCATGACTACTCCAGATTTTATGAAGGGAAAGAAAAGCGTGCACCATCTCAGGGGAAGGGAACTGTACATACACTACAACAAGGAACATGTGTACACACACTACAACAAGGAACATGTGTACATACACTACAACAAGGAACATGTGTACATACACTACAACAAGGAACATGTGTACACACACTTCAACAAGGAACATGTGTACATACACTACAACAAGGAACATGTGTACATACACTACAACAAGGAACATGTGTACACACACTACAACAAGGAACATGTGTACACACACTACAACAAGGAACATGTGTACATACACTACAACAAGGAACATGTGTACATACACTACAACAAGGAACATGTGTACACACACTACAACAAGGAACATGTGTACACACACTACAACAAGGAACATGTGTACACACACTACAACAAGGAACATGTGTACACACACTACAACAAGGAACATGTGTACACACTACAACAAGGAACATGTGTACACACACTACAACAAGGAACATGTGTACATACACTACAACAAGGAACATGTGTACACACACTACAACAAGGAACATGTGTACACACACTACAACAAGGAACATGTGTACATACACTACAACAAGGAACATGTTTACACACACTACAACAAGGAACATGTGTACACACACTACAACAAGGAACATGTGTACACACACTACAACAAGGAACATGTGTACACACACTACAACAAGGAACATGTGTACACACACTACAACAAGGAACATGTGTACATACACTACAACAAGGAACATGTGTACACACACTACAACAAGGAACATGTGCACACACACTACAACAAGGAACATGTGTACACACACTACAACAAGGAACATGTGTACACACACTACAACAAGGAACATGTGTACATACACTACAAGGAACATTACATACACTACAACAAGGAACATGTGTACACACACTACAACAAGGAACATGTGTACACACACTACAACAAGGAACATGTGTACATACACTACAACAAGGAACATGTGTACATACACTACAACAAGGAACATGTGTACATACACTACAACAAGGAACATGTGTACACACACTACAACAAGGAACATGTGTACATACACTACAACAAGGAACATGTGTACATACACTACAACAAGGAACATGTGTACACACACTACAAGGAACATGTGTACACACACTACAACAAGGAACATGTGTACACACACTACAACAAGGAACTAACAGATATATTCTCTAATAAGAACTGTGGTTACTAATTATTCCACCTGCATGGTAATGGCAGTTAAGGGAGGCTTTTACCATTTTTTTTATGATTAATTTTTTTTGTTTTTATTGCTCTATTCTATACCTTGATGCATGTAGTTGTTATGTTTCAAGTTTCAGAGTATTTCAATGCTCCATTATGAAGTTATGCACCTTTTTGTACATTCTATTTCACATTATCAAGCTATATACAAAATACCTTTTGAATCTTGAAGACGGCGCTCCTGCCAAAGGTAAGCGTATCTCCCTAACCGTTCATGATAGAAGTCTGGAAAAGGACTCTAAATGAAGCTCTCAGTAAGCTTTCAATTACCATAGTTACCACGCAGCCCTGTGCTGTCATCACATGATCTGCGCATCCTGTCAGGCAACCGTCATCATTTCGATTTTTACCAAAAAAATACCCCCCCAAAACACACCCACTTTTCATGGCTTCTCCTGGAAATCACTGTTTCCGAATCTGGAAATATTCTAACTTGCTCATTTTTTAATGTATACAAGATTTTAATATATCATTTGAAAGTCCTTTCCCTGCTCTAAAAAGTGAATGATTAAAACATGTTTAAGTCCATCCATGGTGAAGGTATGCATATGGTTATACATACCATGTTTAGAACTTCAGGTTGACCTCTCTTAAAATTCAGTTGTTGTGCTAATGATATTTTTAGCCATTCACTTTTCACTTCTATGATCACTCTAAGCACTTCCTAAGTGAGAAGTGGTTAGGACTAAGTGGCCATGAGTTAGAATATTTGCCCCTGATACTGAGGTGGGATCCATAACTTCACCTAGGTAGTAGATATGCAAAATCTGAGCATATCAAAAGAAAGCACATTCAATACACTGCATCTTTATAAAATTTCACCTGCATTGAGAAATAAATAAAAAAGTTATGACAAGTTGTGTCGACCACCCCAGAAATGGTAAAAGCCTCCCTTAATAGTTATGCTTGTGGAAGCATACGACATTGTTTGGAAGAAAAACAAACCCTCGTCACAGCTGCCATATTCAATGGCCTCTGGCTGATCCTGCTGTTTCTGGTGGAAGCTCTTCTGGTGGGGAACGCTGCACAGGCATCAAAGAGAGAGGTTACTGGAGGACTTCTTTGCTGTTGTAGACCAAGACGGCTGAGCTGTTTCCTTCCTTCCAGGAGCCGACCAACCAAAACTGTGGTTTGTTGCATTTGTAAAAAGCTCTAGCCCTGTAGTGACAGCTGGAGGTGTGGTTGCTACTGGAGGGCTAGTTTCTGCTAGAGGATACAGTGTGTAGGGTTGTGCAGTAGACCTGCCTATATTGGTTTGACCCCTATTTTAAAATGGTGGGAGAAAAGTTATTATATCTCAGCTAAAATTCACTTCGGCAGCTTCTTGGTTAATTAATTTGACCAAAGCATGTCTTGAATCCTCCCTGTTAGTTTCGCTAGTCAGGAAAACACCTGAAAATGGGTAAAGAGTCATCAATGTCATAAGCAATATCGAGTCTAGCTGAGCTGAGTCAGCAAGCAGCTGCACATTTTCGTATACCAAGAAATGACCAGTTGGTTTCCTTGGAAGTTTCCTCTTATGACAATAGTTAACTTATGACAATAGTTAACAGCATAGACCTTCATCAAAACCAGATAAATACTTACAATGCATGTGTCTATATGTATTATATTACAGAAACACATCATCTACTTAGTGATAAGCATGGTAATTAACCGATTGCACGCCGTATTCCTAGTACCCGCGGGCAAATTATTCATGAATTAACGAGGTATTTTACTTATTATTTTTTTATTTTTATATCTTCCGTTCTGCAGGGACTCCACCCATGAAACTTGGGTCATATTCAGCCACATGATAGCTCTACTTCCTGTAAAAAAATCGAGCCTTCCTTACCAACTGGGAGAACTAACCAGCATTATAAAACCTTGTCATCTTCTTGGGGGTGAATATTTTCATATTTTCACACTATTATACACACATTATAATGCCAACACAAGATGGAGCATCTATTTACAAACCCTCTACCAGCTGCAAAGCCAGTGTGTTGTTTTCCCCATCAAAATGCTAACACATAATAATACAAAAAACAAATTATAAGAGAGTGAAAATGCTAACACATACTAGAATAAAACCATAATATAAAACACAATTATGTAAGGGAGTGTCTTGGGTAGAGCTCCGGTCTTGCTGTCACGGGTAGAGTAGAACTTGCTCAGTCTTGGGTATAGCTTGCTTGGTCTCCGGCATGATATTTCAGCATGTTTTTATTCTACACAAACATGAGATACCAGGATAAGAATAACACTTGAATACTGGAGAGACGAGAGAAGTAGACGAAGGGACAGGGAACGAGAGAAGTAGACGAAGGAGCAGGGAACAAGAGAGAAGTGGACGAAGGAGCAGGGAACAAGAGAGAAGCACAGAAAGGAGCAGGGGGTGCATAAACATTACTGATAGTCCACCAAGGTATGGTATTACGAAAACAGTCACGGCCTGTTGATCCACCACACAAAGGAACCTTACAAAAACAACACTGGGACCTTGCCTCATGCCTGTAACCTTTACTAATGCAAACTACACAGCGCTTCTTTGCACAGCACTGTGGGAAATGACCTAGTTTTAAATTGAGGCGATCTAGCTGACTATTTGCCTGACTACAACGTTGACCTGCACGCTGCCGAGAAGAGAAAGAACCAATCAAAGATTTAGCTAGAACAATCCTAGCTTCTAGATAATTACCCTTCCTTACTGATATTGGAGCTCGGACAGAAGAAAACAAAATAAATGAATTCAATAAACAAGCTTCTATCAAATTTGTAACCAACAGACCATCAATAGAATTTACATGTACATAACGCATTAGCTCCAAAAACCGAGTCCTAGGCATTACTTTACGAACCAAAGATCCAGACAAATCCGAGTGATTAGTGGACCAGTACAATTCTAAGTATGGAAGTGTGGAAACTCCCATTATTATCAACATTCCTACAAAAGCTTTCATTTCCTCTATATTAGTATCTACCCATGGCCTGGAGAGACTAGCCATCCTAGAAACGTAACTGTTCGTCTCTGCTACTAGGAGTTCCAACACTTCAAGAGTAAAAAAAAGGTAAAATGCATCTAAAAATGTACTTGATGCACCAAGCAATGAAGAAGTTGGACCAGCTGTTGCTGTATAGTCCAATTTCAAAGGAGTTGGCTCCTTTATTTCCCACTTACCTGTGACCTCAGTTAGCCTAGAACCAGTGCCAGATGCTTGGGCAGAACCAGTGCCAGATGCTCGGACAGAACCAGTGCCAGATGCTCGCACACGCCTATAACCTCTGGCCCGCCTACTACCAGTACCTTTTGGAGGACCACTAGCAACACTTACGACTCCACTACCACTTGAGCTGCTTCCCCCTTGGCCAGTACTCCCTCGCCCGCCTCTCCCTCGGCCAGTACTCCCTCGCCCGCCTCTCCCTCGCACAACTCCAGCACCAGTCGTGTTCCCACGCCCTGTAGAGACTTCAGGCAAGGCTTCCTCATCCTCCAATGTAACAAAAGGAGTCATAGATGCCTCATCTCCACTCTCATCATCTGATGCTGTAGGAAAAGTAGTGGGGAGGATGGGAAAAACAAGATATATATATATATCAAGTTTGTGGTCAACATTTGAAAATTCAAATTCAAATGAAAATCAACAACTCAACAACTCCAACCTACACTCTTAGCTATAACTTTTTTCTATAACTATCATGTCTGAATTTGGAATACCAACAGAATAAGCTAGTATTTGGCAATAGTACACTCTCAGTTGACTATGGTAAACAAAGGCTATGAAGCGCTAAGGTTAGAAGAAACTTACAATCGAGAAGTCCATCCAAGCGCGCCTCTTCTCTTAGAGCAACTGGATCCAGAGTGTTTCCTCGGTATGCATAGATGTCTTCACCTTCTTCCCCAAATGAATCTGACCCAGAATCGCCGGCTAAAAGTTGAGAAATAACGTCCTCACAGGAGAGCATCTTTGAGCAGTTTTTAAAAAAAGCTCGACCAACAAAAATGGCGTTCAACCGCAGGATTTTTGTTGCACGATGCATCAACCGGAAATAATCATTTTTGTGACGTTCTCTAGTCTACTAGGCATGTGCAGAACCCAACCGGGGCTGTTAGCTCGTAACGGTTCATTTTATATTTTTTTGTGTGGCGAAGGATGTAAGGTCTCGCGCCATATGGCGCTTACGGCGTTTAATCGGTTAATAACATCAACATATGATTGGTTAGTTCTGGTGTTACACTGAGTAACTCCTCGTAGGTGACTGCTTCACCAGTTAAAATAAAATAAAACTAGGGGGGAGGGGATGAAACAAGAGTGTATAGACGACCCTTTACCTATTAATAAGATATTTTTAGGTAAAGGATTCAATGTTTCTGGTCTACCAATTCCAGTTTCATTTTTTTGACTAGTCAATCTAATGTTGTTGTTGTTTTCTGATTTTTGTGTAGATAGAGGTTGTGACGTCCTGCCATCTCCCTCACCATCATCACCTCTCTCGGTGAAGATCATGCATACACATTACAAGAAACCGCCAAATGCACAAAATGTGAAAGTGTTTTGTGTTTTTGGAAGTCACTACATGCACCAACTCCTCTCCCCCTCATAAGTTCTTTCCTTTTTGAAGACCCAAGGCAGCACACACACACACACACACACACACACAAAATATATATAAAAACTCGCGACATTTGTAGGTGGTTATCAGCTATAGGGCAGCCGCAATATAATGAGAACTATAATTAGAACAAAACCTTTGGACTCGTCGTCCTCTGACGAGTCATTCTCAGAACTCTCAGCACTGGACGCATCTTCATCACTTGGAACAATCTCTGCGCTCTTCACCAGTTTCCCACTTCCAGCCACTGATGAGCTTTTCACCCGGGCTTGGGGTTTCCCCCTGCAAAACCGCAAGAGAAAGGGCATAATAATTAATTTGTTGCTTGGCACACAGCATTGTGAACACCGCAGCTTGACATGTATAGCAATAGACTGCAGACATCTTTCAAAATAATTGTCACAGAACTGAAGTTGTGGACAAAACTGAAGTCTGAATTATCTCGAGGACTCACGCAAGAAATATATATACAGGTTTAACATGTATCCCTCTTCACACCTGATAGTTCAATATACACATCATTACTATTATTATATGCTACAATAACCTTCTCAATAATCAACTTGAAATTGTATTCTCTCGACGTTTTGACTGATGAAGGCTAGAGCATCTAGTCGAAACGTCGAGTGAATACAATTCCAAGTTGATTATTGAGAAGGTTATTGTAATGTTATTATGTCAACTGAGAGTTCATGATTTATAAATATTTTATCTTCCACAACTGAGCATAGAAACTCTTCCACATTCTATAGCTGAGAATCCTGCATCTACCAGAGTGCTATAGATACACACACCACACAGCAAAGCAGGTTCGCAATATAACACTTTCAACCTGACTTATCACACGCTTCCAGGCATTGTCCTCCACCTCCAGGCTCCGGCAGAGTCCTGCCACAAGCAGTGGCTCCAAATGAGGCCAAAATGTTTACCTGAAGCTAAACAGCTGACAGTGCATCATGTGCTAGATTCTAGCATTCTGATTGGTCATGTGTTCAATCATGACTAGAAGTAGACTGTACCGTATCACTGCAGCTTCACAATGCAACGATGCAATGAGCTCAGCGAGCATCATGTTATGAACCGTCCCCGAACAAAAGAATCCAACAAGATATCTCTCTCTTCTTTTTGCAAATCAATAACATGATCATTTACTCATTCCTGGCCTTTGGAGACCTGGGGAGAGTAGCCGCTCCCCCAGATGCCTTGTATTCGGCCATTTCCTTTCGGTAGTATTTTCTGGCCATTTCAGCCTTCTCCTCATATTCCTGAATGAACGAGAGATGGCCTTGCATAAAACACGCCTCAACATGTGTGTGCAGAGTAAATGAGCTGTTACCATTTTATCAACAGTTGCCAACACCTTCCATTGTGAGCCGGCTCGCTTGCTCACTTCAGTGACTGATATTCCAGGATGCCTTCTCTTGATATCTTCACGGTTGTCTTGCAGCCACAGCATGTAGCCAGACAGTGGCCGCTTGGGTGCATTTGGGTCTTTTTTGTGACCCTTCTTGCGAGTGGGTACCTTGCTGCTCTGCACACACACAACACACAACACAACACAACACACACACACACACACACACACAAGGTTATTGCTTAGAACAGCACAGGTATGAGATGGCAGAGCGTACGCAGTGTCCAATACTACTATATCGATGTAGCCAATATTGCATGAGGCAGTGCAAACATTCTGATACTATGAAGTTTCTGGTGCCATGTTTCTAATTCCCTCGAATCATTCCACAAAACCACACCCAGTTTGTGTGTGTGTGTGTGTGCATGTTTGGAGTTTAGCACACTTTTGGGGGGGGGGGGGGGCTTTTGTCACATCTTCCTCGCACACATTGAAAATAGTCAAATTTTAAGCATTATATTTCTTAGATGGAAGTTGTCCCCCCTCTCCCCCCAAATTGAAATTTTGGGGGTTGTGGAGGAAAACGTAAAAAGGCTAAATAAAAGTAGTTTGGAGCGACGAAATACTTTTCTGAGACCCCCCATTTCTCCCTCTCATGTGGGAGGGGGAGACGGCCATTTTGTGCCTGTGAATATAATTACACCAACCCACTAAAAGATTAAAATAGTGTTTCTAGCATATAGTGGGAACTCCTGAGGCTATAGCCCTTCACACTGGGAGGTAGTCACTTGAAACAGACTTTTGGCACTAGCAGTATATTTACTACACATACGAACACTGTCCCTACCACCCTTGCACCTTACCACCCCTTACCAACAGTTTGAGAGCAAGCCCATCTATAACAACAACAAAAACCATCTCAGCTGATCTTTTCACGGATGACTACAGGGTCCTCGGAGTCCACTCTCATCCCAGTAGCTTTAAATGTTCTAGTGTCCCACTTCAGTCATCACTAACCTTCAACTAACTCTTACTTGGGACAACAAAATTACAATGGTCCCAGTAAGAAGGTCATTGCAATCATTAACTTATTTTATCATTAAAAAAAAAAGTTGGTTTGGGATTTTCAGGTAACAACATCCAGCACTAACTAAATACTTCCACCCTCCCCCCCCCCCCCCATGCAACCATGGTAACCATGTGATGAAGTCTAAATTCGAACAACTTGCTAACTGTTGTTTTGGCCTTCTTCGAAGGTTTCTCAGGCTTGGGTGAAGAGTTCTTCCGCTTCTTGCCGCGGTCATGTGATGCATGCTCATCCTTCACTTTCATCTCACTGCTGCTATCATCGTCATTGGACACTTTAGCATCAGAGTCAAACCTGTTACACAATGACACAAACATCACCAAGATACGAATCAGCACTAATGCAGATGGTAACGCAGGTTATCTTAATGACTGAATATCCCTAAGTGAATGAATGATGCCAGCACTTCCTTCTCTCTATATATCACCATGAATAATAACTGAACCGAGACTCCCCCTGATAACAACCTATAATTGGGGTCTACAATATTAAATGTTCTCTTCTACCGATAGAGCTGAGATCAGGTGTGAGCTTCTACCCCATCAACTTCATGGCAGTATAAATGTAAGGAGCATCTCTCACTGCCACAACGTCCTAAGAGAGCTCTATTCCCGGGACAATTGGAACCAGGATGCCCCTAGCCCCTAGAACACTACTAGCCCTAGCCCTAGAACACCACTAGCCCTAGCCCTAGAACACTACTAGCCCTAGCCCTAGAACACTACTAGCCCTAGCCCTAGAACACTACTAGCCCTAGCCCTAGAACACTACTAGCCCTAGCCCTAGAACACTACTAGCCCTAGCCCTAGAACACTACTAGCCCTAGCCCTAGAACACTACTAGCCCTAGCCCTAGAACACTACTAGCCCTAGCCCTAGAACACCACTAGCCCTAGCCCTAGAACACCACTAGCCCTAGCCCTAGAACACCACACGCCCTAGCCCTAGAACACCACTAGCCCTAGCCCTAGAACACCACTAGCCCTAGCCCTAGAACACCACTAGCCCTAGCCCTAGAACACCATTAGTCCTACCACAGAACATGCCCTAGGCCTACAATACTTCCAGGAAAGGTTGTGGCGGTACTGGCTGTACATGCAGAGTTCACAGAGCAGGTATACAGAGCAGAGTATACAGAGCAGAGTATACAGAGCAGAGTATACAGAGCAGAGTATACAGAGCAGAGCAGAGTATACAGAGCAGAATATACAGAGCAGAGTATACAGAGCAGAGTATACAGAGCAGAGTATACAGAGCAGAGTATACAGAGCAGAGTATACAGAGCAGAGTATACAGAGCAGGTATACAGAGAGGAGTATACAGAGTGGAGTATACAGAGCGGAGTATACAGAGCAGAGTATACAGAGCAGAGTATACAGAGCAGAGTATACAGAGCAGAGTATACAGAGCAGAGCAGAGTATACAGAGCAGAGCAGAGTATACAGAGCAGAGCAGAGTATACAGAGCAGAATATACAGAGCAGAGTATACAGAGCAGAGTATACAGAGCAGAGTATACAGAGCAGAGTATACAGAGCAGAGTATACAGAGCAGAGTATACAGAGCAGAGTATACAGAGCAGGTATACAGAGAGGAGTATACAGAGCAGAGTATACAGAGTGGAGTATACAGAGCAGGTATACAGAGCAGAGTATACAGAGCATAGTATACAGAGCAGAGTATACAGAGCATAGTATACAGAGCAGGTATACAGAGAGGAGTATACAGAGCAGAGTATACAGAGTGGAGTATACAGAGCATAGTATACAGAGCAGAGTATACAGAGTGGAGTATACAGAGCAGAGTATACAGAGTGGAGTATACAGAGTGGAGTATACAGAGCATAGTATACAGAGCAGAGTATACAGAGTGGAGTATACAGAGCAGAGAATACAGAGTAGTATACAGAGCAAGTATACAGAGTGGTGCTACAATAATACATAATATGTAGACAGTGTTAGAGCATCAACTTACTCAATATCATCCTCACTTCCGCTGTTAGCAGCAGCCACAAAGTCAGAATCCTCTGCACAAACACAGCATGTCAATGTTTATATGCAATACATTGCAATGCATAGGGTTGGTATGGACCACTTTTCATCTTGGTACAGTAGTTTTCATCTTGGTACAGTAGTACCGACACAGGAGTGGCATCATAGTACTGCCATATCAACCCCCTGTCTGAGGAGAAGTACAGTATCATCAACCCTCACCATCTTGTAAGATGTAGTTAGCCAAAATGTCTGATGGTACTGTGGCGGTAGTGTCGTGAACTGTTACATTGTTACGTCATCAAGATTGCGTCACCAGAGAGATATCACGAGATCGTTGTTTTGGTGATTGTTCAAGTTGTGTAATAAAGTTTCTTCTGTCTTTGCTATCCTCCAGATTGGTGACCCTGACGGTCAAATCGCACATTTGACTACAAACAAAGCTAAACATGGCAGAGAATGCAGTTGCAGTGAAATTTCCCACTTTCTGGACCTCCCAGCCAGCAGTCTGGTTTGCCCAAGCAGAAGCCCAGTTTGCAATTAGAAACATCGTAACAGATGACACAAAGTTTTTTTACTATGTGGTGGCAGCTTTGGATCAGGATACTGCCCAAAGAATTTTGGACCTACTTCAGAGCCCACCTGTTGAAAATAAGTATCAAGGCATCAAGGAAAGACTTACTGGCACTTTTGGCCTTTTCCCCCACGAGAGAGCAGCAAGAATTTGGAACATGGGTGGATCAGGTGACAGGAAGCCATCACAGCTAATGGAAGAAATGATGGCACTTGCTAATGGCCACCATTCCTGCTTCCTCTTCGAGTTTGCGTTTCTAGAACAGCTACCGGAAGACCTTCGCATACAGTCAGGTTCGAGGATCCGAGGGCTCTGGCAAGGAAAGCTGATGCCCTTTGGGTGGCCAAGCAGCAGGCACATACATCTGTTACTACAATCCATAAAGTTGTCCAGAAAGCAAGCAAACCTCCACTCTGTTTCTACTACAAGAAATTTGGAAGGCAAACAAGTGCACCCCCCCCCCCCCCCCCCCCATGTGCATATCAGGGAAACGGACAAGCCGGCCGACAGTAAACACCGGCGATAAAAGCAACCTTTTTTTCTCACCAAACAAAAATCAGGACAGCAGTATCTGGTGGACACGGGAGCTCAAATAAGCGTAATCCCGGCATCGAATTTCGCCTCAATCACACGCTAACTCACTTGCTTGTGGCTGCCAATGGCACCAACATCAAAACTTATGGAACCTGCATGGTTCCTCTCAGCTTCAACCAAAGAAACTTTCAATGGAGTTTCACAATCGCGGATGTCACTCACCCACTGCTGGGTGCAGATTTTCTCCAGGCTCACAGCCTGCTGGTGGATCTCAGGGGTAAGAGATTGGTGGATGCTGAGACATTTTCAAGCATTCCACTGACCATCTCGACGGTCACTGCACCTGAACTGGGATCAGTTGCAACAAGCACCAACAAGTACCATAAACTTCTGGCGCAGTACCCTCAGATTTCCAGACCAGAATTTTCAACCCCCACGGTGAAACATGGTGTAGAGCATTACATCCCTACTAAGGGACCACCCACTCACGCAAGGACACATCGTCTTGGCACCAGACAAGCTCAGAATTGCAAAAGATGAGTTCAGAAAGATGGAGGATATGGGAATTGTCAGAAAGTCATCCAGCCCATGGTCTTCCCCATTACACATGGTCCCCAAAGCTCCAGCTGGCTGGAGACCTTTGCGGTGACTACCATTGCCTCAATGATGCCACAACACCTGACAGATATCTGGTTCCGCATATTCAGGATTTTTCGGCTCACCTCTCAGGTTGCAAGATCTTTTCGAAAATAGACCTAGTCCAAGGATACAACCAAATACCTGTTTCGAAAGAGAACATCCCCAAAACTGCGGTCATCACACCATTCGGCCTTTATGAATTCCTCCGTATGCCTTTTGGGTTAAAAAATGCTGCCAAGCATTTCAGCGCCTTATGGACATGGCATGCAGAGGCCTCAATTTTCTCTTTGTGTATTTGGATGATGTCATGGTGGCAAGCACGACGGAAAGAGAACATGCACAACACCTCAGCCAGTTGTTTGATCATCTCTCGGAACATGGCCTTGTCATCAATGCCTCGAAATGTTTGTTCGGTCAAAGGCAATTGGACTTCCTTGGCCACAGGATCTCATCAACTGGTTCCATACCCCTCCCCGTCAAAGTGGACGCCATTAGCAACTTTGCTCAACCAATTACAGTCAAAGGGCTGCAATAATTCGTGGGAATGATCAATTTTTACAATCGTTTCGTCCCGGCAGCTGCACAGATCATGCGACCCTTTATCAAGCCTTGGCAGGTAAACCAAGAACCCTAACTTGGACGGCAGGTATGATCCAGGCTTTTCAGGGGCAAAACAGGCACTGGCAAGGGCAGTCCTCCTCCATCATCCCACAGAGAGGGCACCAGTGGCACTCACTGTTGATGCATCGGCCGTCGCTGTGGGAGCAGCATTGGAACACTGGTCAGAAGGTACCGTTGGAAGCCAATAGCATTTTTCAGTAAACAGTTGAGGGCACCTGAACTCAAATACAGTGCTTTTGACAGAGAACTCTATTTGGCCATTCGACATTTCCGTTACTTTCTTGAGGGAAGACCATTTGTTGCCTTTACTGACCACAAGCCATTAACATTCGCTTTTGTTGCCAAGGCCACAGATCCTTGGTCTTCCAGGCAGATGACCTATATTTCAGAGTTTACGACAGATGTCAGACACATAGAAGGGAAACAGAACAAGGTTGCAGATGCACTTTCGAGGACAACTGTGACCTCCGTCGATGCAGTGCTACCTCTCATAGACTACTTTGAAATTGCTAAAGCACAAGCTCAGGACATTGAAAGCAAAGCATACAGGACAGCTATTACGGGCCTTAAAGAAGACATAGCTCTG
This sequence comes from Cladorhizidae sp. MBARI D1340-BT2, assembly GCA_028752905.1. NCBI lineage: Eukaryota > Metazoa > Porifera > Demospongiae > Poecilosclerida > Cladorhizidae > Cladorhizidae sp. MBARI D1340-BT2. The sequence goes on from JAQNBH010000009.1 coordinate 23,379,584, forward strand.
GGACCATCAAAAATCACTGTTGTGTGATACGTCCACTGGCAAGGCGCGGCCTATTATTCCCCAAGCCTGGCGCAGAAAGATTTTTGAGCTGGTCCATGGCCTCTCACACCATTCTATACGTACCACACGTCGCATCATCAGGGACCGCTTTGTGTGGCATGGCATCAGTAAACAGATCACATCCTGGGCAAGGTCTTGCATTGCTTGTCAGGCCTCCAAGATCCAACAGCATATCCGATCACCTCTAGCAGATTTCAAAGTTCCAGACAGGAGATTTGACCACATCAATGTCGACATTGTCAGCCCCCTACCCTTATCACAAGGATACACATACCTGTTCACCATGGTAGACAGGACAACAAGGTGGCCAGAGGCGATCCCAATGGCTAATTCCACTGCTATAACCTGTGCTAGAGCTCTCATCTCTAATTGGATTGCAAGATTTGGATTACCAACTGACATTACATCAGACAGGGGCCCTCAGTTTACTTCAGAGCTGTGGTCAGCTATCGCACAACTGCATATCACCCGCAGGCCAATGGCCTAGTAGAAAGATTTCATAGACACATGAAGTCATCTCTGAAGGCTAGACTTAGGGACCAAACTGGGTAGATGAACTACCATGGGTACTGCTGGGTATCAGAACGGCTCCCAAGGAGGACCTGAATTGCTCCACCGCTGAGTTAGTTTATGGTACTCCTCTCACATTGCCTGGAGAGTTCATTATTCCATCTCAGACAATGGCTTTCCCTATGCCACAGCACATCAGAGACGTAGTACAGAAGCTGGTACCTCATACCACATCTTGCCATGCCAAGATAACACATCACTCACCAGACAGTCTGCAGTCAGCCAAGTCTGCAGGGATGCACATCGACCACCTTTGATTCGCGCCTTATGAAGGACCCTACAAGGTGCTTGAAGCCGGCCCCAAGACATTTGTGTTGGACAAAAATGGCAAAGAGGAGCATGTGTCTATAGACCGGCTGAAGCAGGCACATGTGGACTATGAGCAGCCATTAGAGCTAAAAGTGCCAAGGCCAGGAGGAGGACCAAAGAAGAAGAAGGATTTCTCTCCAATCTGCAAGACTCACAACCCTACTGCTAATGAGCCAAGAAGGATTACAACCAAAGGTCATCTCATCAAGACTCCCCAAAGGCTAATTTGTGACTAACTACATCCACAGTTTTGGGTAGGGGGTTATGTGGCGGTAGTGTCACTAACTGTGTTTGTGACATTTACATTGTTACGTCATCATGATTGCGTCACCAGAGAGATATCACGAGATTGTTTTGGTGATTGTTCAAGTTGTGTAATAAAGTTTCTTCTGTCTTTGCTAACCTCCAAGGGTACCACCATCATGTTCTGTCTCATCCTCCAGTACCACCATCATGTTCTGTCTCATCCTCCACAGTACCACCATCAACCCTGTACATCCAATGTAAGCCTGACAGTTCCCCATGACTCTAGTGGCAGAGTTTCATACAAAGGGGGTCTGGACCCCCCGCCCTCCCCCCCACCCCAATCTCTCCCCTCCTCCCAAACTAAACTCACTTTGTAGAAGTCATGAAGTATGTCATTGCAGTCATGAAGTATGTCATGGAGATAGCTGCAGTCATGAAGTATGTCATGGAGATAGCTGCAGTCATGAAGTATGTCATGGAGATAGCTGCAGTCATGAAGTATGTCATGGAGATAGCTGCAGTCATGAAGTATGTCATGGAGATAGCTGCAGTCATGAAGTATGTCATGGAGATAGCTGCAGTCATGAAGTATGTCATGGAGATAGCTGCAGTCATGAAGTATGTCATGGAGATAGCTGCAGTCATGAAGTATGTCATGGAGATAGCTGCAGTCATGAAGTATGTCATGGAGATAGCTGCAGTCATGAAGTATGTCATGGAGATAGCTGCAGTCATGCAGTGTGTCATGGAGATAGCTGCAGTCAGTGCACGTGTCCTTTTCTTTGAAAATGTCAAGAATTTCATAATAGTTAACTTATTTTTAGTTTGGAGTCTCAATAGAAATTCTCATAAGGTATGCCAAATCTTCATCTGACAATTGATTTCTGAGCCAGGGCTTTATCATCTTCACCTGAACTTTTACCTGGCTAAATGACCTTTCAACAGTCGCTGTTCCAACTGGCAAGATTTGAGTCAGAATTTAACCTTGAGGGAAAATTCCACTGCAGGCATTTCATGATACACAGCTTTAAATACCTCTTGAAAAGAAGCTATTTTGAGGCTTCTTGCAGATATTACGTCTTCTCGTAGGACCCTACGGAACACGCAGCTTCAAGAATAGGAGAATGGATTTGCTTCCCTTATAATCAACTCCAACCTCTTGCCATAGAAATTAGCCAGCCATCGGTTCCATATCTACTCAAAGCTGATCACTTGTCCCAGAAGTTGAGCAGGACTGAAAGTAGAGGCTGCCATTAGTGACCTTACTCCCTCTTCTACAAATCCATTTTCAATCTTTTTAAAACCAAAATATCAAATGTAAGGAATAGCAACTGAATCTCGAAAGCTTTTTAGATTGGAGGAGCATTTGGAGCAATTCCTACATTTGCACCGACTATGATATGTATACCTTCATCCACTTTTGAACACAAGCCTTCTTTCAACCCATATCTGGCTATCCAACCTGATCGGCACTGAGAAGAGTCTCTTTGCATACATAATAGCAGTTATGACTTGCTAAGAGATTCCCAAGAAATATAACTGTAAAAGTTGAAAGAGTCGACTGAAAAACGAAGATTCCATCATCTCCAGATGTTTCGCGGAGATCTTGGAGAGTATTAGTCAAAGCTTGGAGTTCATAATGAATAGCTTTCTTGCAGCATTTGGTGTGACAACCAGCGGCCATTACTTGGCCTCACAATCTTCAACCTCGGGAGATTCAGATCGTATCTCCTTCAATCTTCAATCTCTCTGCCTTCTTTGAAGAACAGACGAATAATTTCCATAAGTTGGCCATCATCCTAAACATTCTCTGGAGCCATGGAATGCTCTCAGCAGCTTGGATGCTTGCTAACTGAGGACAATGGCAAGAGCAGTGCATATACAATGCTGCATGGTTAGAGTGTGCTCTTTGGCATCCAGTGCCTTTCCCAGCAAAAGGGGAGGTCCCATCATAACCCTGACTATTAGCTTTCTGTGTTCCATCTCCTTCAAGGAAAGAGGTGATCTCAGCGACCAGTGAGAGGCTGTGCATCAAATGTTCTTCATGCATGCCCAATCAGCCAAAATGGGAGGGAGGAACTGGATTTCAAGCTCCCATCTAGCTTTACATTGATCCCTTTACTAATATGCTTCTATCATGGAGAAGTGTACTTATTTGAAGGTCCTTCTGAGTGTCGCTTCAGAAGGTCATCTCCATCTGTAATTCTACCAAGTCCTGGAAGCAAGTGTCTGGAATTCGATGACCTGCTAGATAGCAAGTTGCTTGCAACAACTTAAGGAGTCTAGACTGATAACACTAGTCCTTCCTCCACTTGCTTTGCAGGAGCTGCTAAGTGAAGTTCAAGAACACTTCCACCATTGCTGTGCTTGTGTCGCCATTCTAGCTGCAACTGCTCCACCTTGGTGCCATTGGGTTCCGTGTGCATTTTTAATAACTCAATTGCAATCAGAAACACCACGAGGAGTCCAAGCTCCTCTAGCTGTTGCAGGAGCTTGCCACCACGAGCAGTCCAAGCTCCTCTAGCTGTTGCAGGAGCTCACCACCACGAGCAGTCCAACCTCCTCTAGCTGTTGCAGGAGGCTGACCACCACGAGCAGTCCAAGCTCCTCTAGCTGTTGCAGGAGCTCGCCACGAGCAGTCCAAGCTCCTCTAGCTGTTGCAGGAGCTTGCCACGAGCAGTCCAAGCTCCTCTAGCTGTTGCAGGAGCTTGCCACGAGCAGTCCAAGCTCCTCTAGCTGTTGTGGGAGCTATGAGCAGTCCAAGCTCCTCTAGCTGTTGCAGGAGGCTGCCATATTCCTGGCAGATGCTACAAAACATGCCACTCCATGGACTTTTGCCAATAAACAAGCGGATGTGTTCTCTCCCCTTCCTTTCTGTAACTATGGCGATGTCGATACCTTAATCTTGGCTGGTTTTGAGATACATTTGGGAGCTTGAAGAATGGGCTGACTATCCCATTCAGACTCTCCTGGTGAAGCCTCCTCTTCCCTCACCTTGATCTTCAGGTGACAGCTTCTTGATTCTTCTTTAACAGGCAATTGTCAGGAAATAGAGCGTGCTCTTAAAAGGTGAAGAACGTTGTGGTCAGTCTGAAAATGACTGCAGCGCTTTTGGCACCTTTCATCTCACAGAGCTCTGCTTTCTGCATTTTGTACCTTTTGAGTGTGAATTAGAAGAGTAACCCCGCCCCCAACCCCTCCATGCACTCTCTCTCATCCCCACCTACCTAACAATCTTCTTTGTGTGAAACCCTCTGAGGGGGTGTAATACCTGGCAGAATACCCTGGGGCAGTCCTGAGATATACGCAGCACCACAACCCCTTCCTGAGATATACGCAGCACCACACCCCCTTCCTGAGATATATGCAGCACCACACCCCCTTCCTGAGATATACGCAGAACCACACCCCCTTCCTGAGATATACGCAGCACCACACCCCCTTCCTGAGATATATGCAGCACCACACCCCCTTCCTGAGATATACGCAGCACCACACCCCCTTCCTGAGATATATGCAGCACCACACCCCCTTCCTGAGATATATGCAGCACCACACCCCCTTCCAGTGAAGAAATTCAAAATCATGAACAATGATGGAGCAAACGCCAACCACGTCATCAACATTAGCACGACTCGGCCAATGACATCATCAACATTGGTATGACTCGGCCAATGACATCATCAACATTGGTACGACTCGGCCAATGACATCATCAACATTGGTATGACTCGGCCAATCACATCATCAACATTGGTATGACTCGGCCAATCACATCATCAACATTGGTATGACTCGGCCAATCACATCATCAACATTAGCACGACTCGGCCAATGACATCATCAACATTGGTATGACTCGGCCAATGACATCATCAACATTGGTATGACTCGGCCAATGACATCATCAACATTGGTATGACTCGGCCAATGACATCATCAACATTGGTATGACTCGGCCAATCACAACATCGACATTGGTACGACTCGGCCAACCACATCATCAACATTGGTATGACTCGGCCAATGACATCATCAACATTGGTATGACTCGGCCAATCACATCATCAACACTGGTATGACTCGGCCAATCACATCATCAACATTGGTATGACTCGGCCAATCACATCATCAACATTGGTATGACTCGGCCAATGACATCATCAACATTGGTACGACTCGGCCAATGACATCATCAACATTGGTATGACTCGGCCAATGACATCATCAACATTGGTACGACTCGGCCAATCACATCACTTTACACGTGTAATCCTTCGCACTAGCGCTGCTAGCTAACACGAGGAACAACGTCTAGTTTGAGTTCTGGCAAAGGCTACCCACAAAATAGTCATGTGGAGGCATCTCCAGCTCCACTGTACATGCATGTAGCCCTCAAGCCAACATCAGCTCCACTATACATGCATGTAGCCCTCAAGCCAACATCAGCGCCACTGTACATGCATGTAGCCCTCAAGCCAACATCAGCTCCACTGTACATGCATGTAGCCCTCAAGCCAACATCAGCTCCACTGTACATGCATGTAGCTCTCAAGCCAACATCAGCTCCTCTGTACATGCCATGCATGTAGCTCTCAAGCCAACATCAGCTCCACTGTACATGCATGTAGCTCTCAAGCCAACATCAGCTCCACTATACATGCATGTAGCCCTCAAGCCAACATCAGCTCCACTGTACATGCATGTAGCTCTCAAGCCAACATCAGCTCCACTGTACATGCATGTAGCTCTCAAGCCAACATCAGCTCCACTGTACATGCATGTAGCTCTCAAGCCAACATCAGCTCCACTGTACATGCATGTAGCTCTCAAGCCAACATCAGCTCCTCTGTACATGCATGTAGCCCTCAAGCCAACATCAGCTCCACTGTACATGCATGTAGCTCTCAAGCCAACATCAGCTCCACTGTACATGCATGTAGCTCTCAAGCCAACATCAGCTCCACTGTACATGCATGTAGCTCTCAAGCCAACATCAGCTCCACTGTACATGCATGTAGCTCTCAAGCCAACATCAGCTCCACTGTACGTGCATGTAGCCCTCAAGCCAACATCAGCTCCTCTGTACATGCATGTAGCTCTCAAGCCAACATCAGCTCCTCTGTACATGCCATGCATGTAGCTCTCAAGCCAACATCAGCTCTACTGTACATGCATGTAGCTCTCAAGCCAACATCAGCTCCACTGTACATGCATGTAGCTCTCAAGCCAACATCAGCTCCTCTGTACATGCATGTAGCTCTCAAGCCAACATCAGCTCCACTGTACATGCATGTAGCTCTCAAGCCAACATCAGCTCCACTGTACATGCCATGTAGCTCTCAAGCCAACATCAGCTCCACTATACATGCATGTAGCTCTCAAGCCAACATCAGCTCCACTGTACATGCATGTAGCTCTCAAGCCAACATCAGCTCCACTATACATGCATGTAGCTCTCAAGCCAACATCAGCTCCACTATACATGCATGTAGCTCTCAAGCCAACACCAGTTCCTCTGTACATGCATGTAGCTCTCAAGCCAACATCAGCTCCACTGTACATGCATGTATAGCTCTCAAGCCAACATCAGCTCCTCTGTACATGCATGTAGCTCTCAAGCCAACATCAGCTCCACTGTACATGCCATGTAGCTCTCAAGCCAACATCAGCTCCACTGTACATGCATGTACTGTAGCTCTCAAGCCAACATCAGCTCCACTGTACATGCATGTAGCTCTCAAGCCAACATCAGCTCCACTGTACATGCCATGTAGCTCTCAAGCCAACATCAGCTCCACTATACATGCATGTAGCTCTCAAGCCAACACCAGTTCCTCTGTACATGCATGTAGCTCTCAAGCCAACATCAGCTCCTCTGTACATGCCATGTAGCTCTCAAGCCAACATCAGCTCCACTGTACATGCATGTAGCTCTCAAGCCAACATCAGCTCCACTGTACATGCATGTAGCTCTCAAGCCAACATCAGCTCCACTGTACATGCATGTAGCTCTCAAGCCAACATCAGCTCCACTGTACATGCCATGTAGCTCTCAAGCCAACATCAGCTCCACTATACATGCATGTAGCTCTCAAGCCAACACCAGTTCCTCTGTACATGCATGTAGCTCTCAAGCCAACATCAGCTCCTCTGTACATGCCATGTAGCTCTCAAGCCAACATCAGCTCCACTGTACATGCATGTAGCTCTCAAGCCAACATCAGCTCCACTGTACATGCATGTAGCTCTCAAGCCAACATCAGCTCCACTGTACATGCCATGTAGCTCTCAAGCCAACATCAGCTCCACTGTACATGCATGTACTGTAGCTCTCAAGCCAACATCAGCTCCACTGTACATGCATGTAGCTCTCAAGCCAACATCAGCTCCACTGTACGTGCCATGTAGCTCTCAAGCCAACATCAGCTCCACTATACATGCATGTAGCTCTCAAGCCAACACCAGTTCCTCTGTACATGCATGTAGCTCTCAAGCCAACATCAGCTCCACTGTACATGCCATGTAGCTCTCAAGCCAACATCAGCTCCACTGTACATGCATGTAGCTCTCAAGCCAACATCAGCTCCACTGTACATGCATGTAGCTCTCAAGCCAACATCAGCTCCACTGTACATGCATGTAGCTCTCAAGCCAACAGTTGTCGAGTGCATAGAGAATTCTAGCAGTTGCATTGCACAGAGGCAGTAGCTCATTGTCTGCAAGAAGTTAGTGCATGTTTGCCCCACAGAGAAGATGAACATGTGGCAGTAAGCAACCCAACACAAATACACTTGAAGAACTCAAGCACCTGTAGTGGGCGGATTATAATCTGGAAAACAGGGAATGCGGAACTTCAACCAGCCACAAACTCACCATCTTCTGAGTCCCTGCTTTCTCCCTCAGCCTTCATTCTTGCCAAATAAGCATCGTGATCACTGTCTGACGAACCATCGTCTTTATACATGCGGGCATGCTCGGTCATTTTGCCCTTGTTCTTCACACGCAGGTTCTTCTCCGACACAAACTGAGACAGTCGGTCGAAATCATCTCTAAACCGAAAACAAGTTATTCATGGAGCCAGTAAAGAGCCATGCATGTGTGACCTGTGTGCTTGCATGCACATGAGTAAGCCAGTAAAGAGCCATGCATGTGTGACCTGTGTGCATGCATGCACATGCACTAGAGAAAGCCAGTAAAGAGCCATGCATGTGTGACCTGTGTGCCATGCATGTGCAACCTGTGTGCATGCATGTGTGACCTGTGTGCATGCATGCACATGCACTAGAGTAAGAACAAAAACCACTTCTCAGTAAAACAGTCCTAAAGTCAGCATATTATAAACCTCATTCACATTCAAACATCTTTCGGGGGAGGAGAAGCCTTGTCCCACGCTAGACACACCTCGTCCCACGCTAGACACACCTCATCCCACGCTACCAGACACACCTCGTCCCACGCTAGACACACCTCGTCCCACGCTAGACACACCTCATCCCACGCCAGACACACCTCGTCCCACACTAGACACACCTCATCCCACGCTACCAGACACACCTCATCCCACGCTAGACACACCTCGTCCCACGCTAGACACACCTCGTCCCACGCTAGACACACCTCATCCCACGCTAGACACACCTCGTCCCACGCTAGACACACCTCATCCCACGCCAGACACACCTCATCCCACGCTAGACACACCTCGTCCCACGCTAGACACACCTCGTCCCACGCTAGACACACCTCATCCCACGCTACCAGACACACCTCGTCCCACGCTAGACACACCTCGTCCCATGCTACCAGACACATGTGTCCCACGCTACCAGACACACGTGTCCCACGCTCGACTACCACAAGCACAGCTTACTTCATTATGCTACTAAAATGATGAGCAGATCCATCCTTCATTGCCAGCTCAAAATCAAACGACTTGCTCACCCCGGCCCCCCCTGTCATCCTAGCAAAGTTCACCGAAGATATTCCGTCAAACTTGATGTAGATGACGGGCTTGTGCACGAAAATGAATCCCTTGTCCAAGGGGTACAGATATCCGGAGGTGGCTTTGTTGGAACAGTTAATGGCACACTCATTGTTTCTGCTGCAAATATTAATGATGGAATCATAACAGCATACTAATACACAGCCCTGTGTGGATCAAAGACTTACATCTTGAAGGCCCCAGGGATGGTGACTTTCTTCCCCACCAGTACCTTCATGACACGACTGAACAGCTGATAAAAAGCCCCGGACATATGTTGCCGTACCTTGGAGTCCTTACCGTACCGCTCCTCGAGTTCATCGCTACAAGTGTGTCACAACATGTGTGTGTGTGGGGGGGGGGGGGGGGTGAAGCAATAGTACACTTGTCCACCTCAAGGCACAAATGTTACGCAAATATCCAGAAAAGATCGATTTTGTAACTGATTAAATGCCATAAGGTGCAAATTCAGATATTGTCAGGAGAAAAATATACATTATCATGCAGACATTCATAACTATCATGCAGACATTCATCACTATCATGCAGGCATTCATCACTATCATGCAGGTATTCATCACTATCATGCAGACATTCATCACTATCATGCAGACATTCATCACTATCATGCAGACATTCATCACTATCATGCAGGCAGGCATTCATCACTATCATGCAGGCATTCATCACTATCATGCAGACATTCATCACTATCATGCAGACATTCATCACTATCATGCAGACATTCATCACCATCATGCAGGCAGGCATTCATCACTATCATGCAGGCATTCATCACTATCATGCAGACATTCATCACCATCATGCAGACATTCATCACCATCATGCAGACATTCATCACCATCATGCAGACATTCATCACTATCATGCAGACATTCATCACTATCATGCAGACATTCATCACCATCATGCAGACATTCATCACCATCATGCAGACATTCATCACCATCATGCAGACATTCATCACCATCATGCAGACATTCATCACCATCATGCAGACATTCATCACTATCATGCAGACATTCATCACTATCATGCAGACATTCATCACTATCATGCAGACATTCATCACTATCATGCAGACATTCATCACTATCATGCAGACATTCATCACTATCATGCAGACATTCATCACTATCATGCAGACATTCATCACTATCATGCAGACATTCATCACTATCATGCAGACATTCATCACTATGTAGAACTAGCCCATATCCCTAGCCCTAGAGTACTCCTAGTCCTAGCCCTTGTCCTAGCCCTAGAGTACTCCTAGTCCTAGCCCTAGAATACTCCTAGTCCTAGCCCTAGAGTACTCCTAGTCCTAGCCCTAGAATACTCCTAGTCCTAGCCCTAGAGTACTCCTAGTCCTAGCCCTAGAATACTCCTAGTCCTAGCCCTAGAGTACTCCTAGTCCTAGCCCTAGAGTACTCCTAGTCCTAGCCCTAGAGTACTCCTAGTCCTAGCCCTAGAGTACTCCTAGTCCTAGCCCTAGAGTACTCCTAGTCCTAGCCCTAGAGTACTCCTAGTCCTAGCCCTAGAATACTCCTAGTCCTAGCCCTAGAATACTCCTAGTCCTAGCCCTAGAATACTCCTAGTCCTAGCCCTAGAATACTCCTAGTCCTAGCCCTAGAGTACTCCTAGTCCTAGCCCTAGAGTACTCCTAGTCCTAGCCCTAGAGTACTCCTAGTCCTAGCCCTAGAATACTCCTAGTCCTAGCCCTAGAATACTCCTAGTCCTAGCCCTAGAATACTCCTAGTCCTAGCCCTAGAATACTCCTAGTCCTAGCCCTAGAGTACTCCTAGTCCTAGCCCTAGAGTACTCCTAGTCCTAGCCCTAGAATACTCCTAGTCCTAGCCCTAGAGTACTCCTAGTCCTAGCCCTAGAGTACTCCTAGTCCTAGCCCTAGAGTACTCCTAGTCCTAGCCCTAGAGTACTCCTAGTCCTAGCCCTAGAATACTCCTAGTCCTAGCTCTAGAGTACTCCTAGTCCTAGAATACGCCTAGCCCTAGAGTACTCCTAGTCCTAGAATATGCCTAGCCCTAGCCCTAGAGTATCCTAGTCCTAGCCCTAGAGTATCCTAGTCCTAGCCCTAGAGTACTCCTAGTAGTTCTGACGCTAGCCTTGCAATATCTTAGCTAATCCCAGCCCATGTTCCTGGACCACGATATCCTAGAACAGCCTCAAATTTCCCGGTCAGCCCGAAATATCCTAGAAATGCCCGGTGGGCCCAAGATATCCTAGAAATGCCCTGGTAGGCCTGAGATATCCTAGAAATGCCCTGGTATTCCCAAGATATCCTAGAAATGCCCTGGTATGCCCAAGATATCCTAGAAAGGCCCTGGTAGGCCTGAGATATCCTAGAAATGCCCTGGTATGCCCAAGATATCCTACAAATGCCCTGGTGGGCCCAAGATATCCTAGAAAGGGTTGTGGCAGTACTAGGACAAAGATGGATGGGGAGAGTGAAAAGAACAAGTTGGCCTTGATCACTAAATATGGCTTTTATTGGACCTAAACTTACTCTGTTAATGACAGAACAATATCCCGCTCCTCAGTAATGGTAATGAGAAGTATCACAAAGTGATATCTGGTCTGGCCTTGACGAAGAGGGGGGTCCAACTGGATGGTGAAGAACATCTGTCTCTGATCATTGTGAGGCAGCAGAAACATTCGCAGCACAGACTTGTGGGGGATCTTGTAATCGAAGGTCTTGCCGTGTAACTGAATGAAACTTGGGTAGATCTTGATTGAGTACCGACCTCTGCAGGGCAGGGGACAGGGGACAGGGGGGAAGGAAAGAAGAAGGGGAAATGGAAAGGAATTTATCCTCGTGCTGAACTGAAACACTAGCATACTCTTCTAGAAATATTTAAATGTCTGCTGGCCACTAGCAGGAGCGCTGGAGTGCAAAGTGTTTAGCTCATAATGACACCAGTATTGCTAGGGGGAATTATTTAGGAAAACACAAATGTATAAAATTAATAATTTTTAAAAAACTGCTTATCGGTCGACACAAACATCCAAACACTCAGTACCAAAGGATTTGCCATGTAAATGTCTTGGAATTTTACTTAAATAATTTTTTGCTCATCATTCAAAAGCTGTGAATTACAACAGCAATCCCTATATATAGATTTTTATTTTTAATTTGGGGGGGAGGTCTGTTTGGCCAAGGGATTCTGTGTCCTTTCTCCTTTCCGTCCTCTCCCCCCATTCAAACCCATCTGGTTTTTCAAGAGTGCCACGCCTATATACCTGGTTACCACAGTGATCAACACATTTCTTCTACCATATTTTACGGAATACGGGCCCAGCAAATAAACCAATTATTCAAACACTAGATGTTCCTTGTTATAATATCTATGCAAAATTAGAATTAAGATAGAACTACTGTGCCACTCCCATAACAACCCACCGAGGCGTCAGACAATGCGTCTCTGGAAATGTCACAATGGCATCCCCGATGGCCTGGATAACGTCTGCCTTGGCCAAGATTTTGTTGTGCAACTCCTTGACCGGGTCTGGACCCAGCTCGGCTCCTTCGTCCACCTCTTCAAGCACTTGTGGTGCATTGGTGGACGGCACATGAAATCTCATCTCCACCAACGATAGAGGAGAGTCCTCGTTCATATGAAACTCCATCACCACTTCATTCTTGCCAGAAGTCACCTGCCAGTAAGAGTTAGTGGAATACTGAAGGTAACAGCATACTGTGGACATGCTTCATTGCTTTTTTAACCCTTTAGGCTATAATGGTTATATCTGTGCATTTTATGTCCCTGACGATAGCGAAAATATCCCCAGAAAGTGCAAAAATTGGTAGCCAATATCAAAAGCTTTGCTAGAGCCCTCACAGTGAAATCTAACTCAAGCTGTTTACTAGAGAATATCTAACCAAACTCTAATTATTAGAAAATTTAATAGAACCAATTGCTCAAATGGCAAGCAGCGGCTTCAACAAAAGAGGAAAAGCCCAAGGCAATAAGTGGCCGTATAGTCAGCTATAGCTGAGGCAGCATATGATTCTGACATTAACGTGGAGTGCCTGCCATGCTGGAGCTTGGAGGATGGAGGTATTAGCTAGCTAATGGTTGCTACAGTGTTTGGTCAAGATGCTAGCAAGCTTGAAAAACGAAAATGTATTCCTAGAGCTCTGTCTATCGGGGAGTGCAGTAGCGGTATACTGGTGCGACCTTGCTTCGGACAGAAACCCCACCCCACCCCACCCACACAAAAAGTTCATATTTCAGCTACAGCTCACATAAGCAGCTGCTTGGCTGCCTAAATGTTGGCTTCAGCCAATATGAGCTCCAAAAAAAATCCAGTTTGCCTTGAATTCATCGCTAAGGTAGAAAACCAAACAATACCTAGATCGTTTTTGGGGGGAAACTCTTGCGCCACGAAAATTCCATGAAATTCCAAGCACTGTATTCTGGTGCGGCTGTCATATAATCCTATAAGTATGGATTGCTGAGTTTAAGTAGCTAGACAGGATGGCCGGCTGCCGACTAAGCATGGAGAGCATCCAGGCGTAGACACTACATCTGCAAGCCTGTCGAGTCCCCAGAAACAGAAGAAACACCGACTCTCAAGAAGGAAGAGACAGTCAGAACTGACGGCCAACATTTGAAGGCTAGAACTAACAGTGAGATAGGACCTCAGCAAGAAGTAGGTGCTTCATACATGCACATGCAGCAAGCATTGGAGGTACATCAAGTATAGTTGACTGTAAAGCCAACTGTGAATTAAGCACATGTGTTGTTTGCAATGACTCGGCTTCTGTATGTACAACTTAATATAGACACCTGCCCAACACCCAGCTTTTACACTGATTATATACAACTTAATATAGACACCTGCCCAACACCCAGCTTTTACACTGATGCATGTACAACTTAATATAGACACCTGCCCAACACCCAGCTTTTACACTGATTATATACAACTTATATAGACACCTGCCCAACACCCAGCTTTTACACTGATTATATACAACTTAATTAAGGGGGGGCTTTAGGTCAAACCACCAAAAAAATGCCACGAAGTAAAAACTGTCATAACTTTTAGGTTTCTAGGGCTACAAATATAATTTTTGTGTCAAAAGATAGCCCGTTCTATGTGCTTTCAAGTGATATGTATAATAATATATTTACAGGTGTTTTTCTATCTAGATACCTGCAGCCAGCCATCAGACCTCCTCAAAATCACCATTCACAGCTTCCCATCTTGGATATTGGATCAAATGACTTCAAATTTGTTGTTTGTTTAGATAATGCATTACTCTTTGTTATCGACGACCAGAATTTTTTTATTTTATATTCCCACTGTTTGCTGGGTTCATATAGATTCCACGCCCACTAAGCAACATAACTTTTTATTATTATGAATTAAAAAAAAATTGATCATTGAACACAAAGAGCAAAGAAAGAGCTTCAAAATGATATACAAGGTTTGGGCAAATTTTTTTTTTTAACCTAGTTATGCTGTGAATGGCGATTGGAAACCAGAATATGACAAAAAGCTGTTACAGCCTTCTAAAGGGGGACGAGGGTATTTTTTACTTAAAAAAATATTACTTGTGGTTACAACTTTAGAGCTCCGTAGATTCTGAAAGCTTCATGGTATGGACTTGATATATAGCTCAAAAGATAGGTCTCTCTGTGTGCTCTCTTTTGATACTATAAAATATGTTTCATAGGTATAACTATAGGCAAGTTACTAGACCCTAAAGTGGAGGGACCTCAAAAACATGGTCCCCATTCAGAATAACTCCAGATTGCTAAGTGCCAAAAAATTGACGAGTGGCTAGAGGAATCGCCTAAAAATTTATTACCTGGTCAAGCGCGCGGGTAGAAAATTGAGGGCGTTGCAATCAACGCCCTCAATTTTCCAATCAACGCCCCACCCGGCGCTTGACCAGGTAATAAATTTTTAACGCCTAATGAAAAAGGTCATTGCATGCTCTAGGGCTTCCTCTAGCCACTCGTACCAATTTAATTTTTTTGCACTTAGCAATCTGGAGTTATTCTGAATGGGGACTTTGGGATGCAGGTTTTTTAGGTCCCTCCACTTTAGGGTCTAGTAACTTGCCTATAGTTATACCTATGAAACATATTTTAGTATCAAAAGAGAGCACACAGAGAGACCTATCTTTTGAGCTATATATCAAGTCCATACCATGAAGTTTGCAGAATCTACGGAGCTCTAAAGTTGTAACCCCAAGTTAAAATAAAAAATACCATCGAAACGCACCCTCCACGGACAGTCTTCTTTCCCAAGAATTGAATGGAGGTATATGTACAAAAGTCACTATAAGTCCAGAATGGAGCATCCAAATCTTCTCAAATTTGGAATGCAGCATCTTACAGGTCCTGGTAACATATCTATGGGAAGGAAAAAACACCCCCAAAACAAAAAACATTTTTGGACCTGAAGCCCCGCCTTAATATAGACACCTGCCCAACACCCAGCTTTTACACTGATTATATACAACTTATATAGACACCTGCCCAACACCCAGCTTTTACACTGATTATATACAAGACACCTGCCCAACACCCAGCTTTTACACTGATTATATACAACTTATATAGACACCTGCCTAACACCCAGCTTTTACACTGATTATATACAACTTATATAGACACCTGCCCAACACCCAGCTTTTACACTGATTATCTACAATTTATATAGACACCTGCCCAACACCCAGCTTTTACACTAATTATATACAACTTATATAGACACCTGCCCAACACCCAGCTTTTACACTGATTATATACAACTTAATATAGACACCTGCCCAACACCCAGCTTTTACACTGATTATATACAACTTATATAGACACCTGCCCAACACCCAGCTTTTACACTGATTATATACAACTTATATAGACACCTGCCCAACACCCAGCTTTTACACTGATTATATACAACTTAATATAGACACCTGCCTAACACCCAGCTTTTACACTGATTATATATAGACACCTGCCTAACACCCAGCTTTTACACTGATTATATACAACTTATATAGACACCTGCCCAACACCCAGCTTTTACATTGATGTATGTACAACTTAATTAATATAGACACCTGCCCAACACCCAGCTTTTACACTGATTATATACAACTTAGACACCTGCCCAACACCCAGCTTTTACACTGATGTACATGTATGTACAACTTAATATAGACACCTGCCCAACACCCAGCTTTTACTACAATTATTATGGCAACCCTGTAATTACATACCTGGGAGACTTCATTCAGTGGTACTTCAAACGCCGGCTTGCTGTCCACATTGAATGACATCAGAGAACCTCTGAAACTGGGATCCCCCCAGTTCCAGCCCTTCACCGAGAGGTCAATACTACGCAGGTCTTTGTGATAGTGGGACTTTATGTAGTTCTTCAGTTCTAAATAATCCTGTACATAAAGACAGTCACACAGACATGGTGTGTTACACAAGATCTCTTCACTCACAGACATCCCTGTACATAAAGACAGTCACACAGACATGGTGTGTTACACAAGATCTCTTCACTCACAGACATCCCTGTACATAAAGACAGTCAGTCACACAGACATGGTGTGTTGCACAAGATCTCTTCACTCACAGACATCCATGTACATAAAGACAGTCACACAGACATGGTGTGTTACACAAGATCTCTTCACTCACAGACATCCATGTACATAAAGACAGTCACACAGACATGGTGTGTTACACAAGATCAAAGATCTCTTCACTCTCAGACATCCAATAACAACTGGATGTGCTCAAAACCGAACACTCCAACACTAAAATTAAAGTGAAGTTGTTCACATGTTTTCCAACTTGAAATGGCCAAACAAAAGTTCGAATCTGGACAAAACTCCACCTACAGAACTAGATGGATGCCCAGGCAGTTTTTGTAACGCTTGTTTCAGATCTGGATGCCACGCCTCCTTCTTGGAAGCCACCATCACCAAAATCGGCATTGCATTGACATTGTCGGACATTTTGTTTAGGGATATACCTGCACATGCATTCTTACTCTCTCAACAATAGCTCACAAATTAAGCAACATGGCAACATTTCCAAGCAACATGGTAACATTGCCAAGCAATATGGCAATGTTACTAAGCAACATGGCAATGCAACATGGCAACGTTACTAAGCAACATCGCAATGTTACCAATAGCAATGTTACCAAGCAACATGGCAACATTTCCAAGCAACATGGCAACATTACCAAATAAACCACACTAGCTACATTAGAGCTCAAGCTGTTTGTGCTAGCGAGGCTGCCTCTCTAGTGCAACATTTGTGCAGTGTAATGCAGTGTTATATAATTATGCATTATTTATGTGAAGGAAAAACCACAAATAAATTGCCAAATTATTTTCCCGCCACAATCACACTGCCGCCAGCCCCATTTTGGCTGCAACTCTTATTTGCTACGCATTCAGCACTTTGCCCAGATTTCCAGCGGTGACGTCGCGGCCGTCCACAAGGAGGTTCCTTGGCCATCATTGCTAGTTATACCCTGATATATTTCAACGTGTCGTGCAGCAGTAGTTCAGTAGTTCATGGGGGGGGGAGTCTATGAATATTGGTCAAGCAGGTGCTGAAAACCCCACACAACACAGAGTATGCATCAGGGAGTGCTGGCTTCATCCTTATTTCTAATGGCAGATGCCACACACACACACACACACACACAGAAGCTCGTCTCATTTTAGCAGCATAAATGTAAGCTACAAAAATACTTTCAGCATGCCTTCAATTCTTCACTGGCAGTCCCCAAAAACCGTGAAATTCTTCTTCAATGATCTATCACTTTCTTTTTTAATCATGTAATTTGACATCCCTCCCTCCATTAGAAAACGCCAAATCTGCCATCGACGAATCCGTTTCTCGATTCAGGAAAACAAAAATGGTAAAAGGTCGTCAACCTAATAAACACACTCGTGCATGTGCAATAAAGCGCATGCTTAGCTGAGTAGCTGCTGCATATTTTCTCTGCAAGAAGTGAGCACCAGAGTTGGAGCTTGTTCTTGTGTCAACAACATCAGGTGAGCTACCAGTCATCCAGGTGTGGATAATATTATACCAGTGTCAGGGGTGTATTTAGGGGGGGGGCGGGGGGGGGGGGGGCATTCGCCCCCCCTTGTATCATTCTCGCCCCCCCCCCTTGAAATTAGAGATATTTTTTTAAATAATGTCAAGAAAGGTGTAATACAAGAAAGGTGTAATAAGCTTATGATATCAGGTTCAAATGATAGGAATGTCAAACTGAGGTTCTTCTTGGTTTTCTCTGCCATACGTCCACAATCTCTTCAAGGTCGCTCTCAGAGAGTACTTCTGGTGCCTCTATAGCAATCCTCATAAGGTGAGAAAGGCTGCAGTCATTTAGAGAATTATGCAAACGAGTCTTGATCATCTTCATCTGTGAGAAGCTTCTCTCCACAGAAGCAGTAGAAACTGGAATCGATAAGCAGATGGAGGCAATCTTGTGCAAATTGGGAAACATGGCCTTGAGCATGTCGTTTGAAACAAGTTCTTTCAGCTGTGATGCAGTAGTATCCCGTGGTTGCTTGACTAACAGCTGGCGGAATGTTTTCCACTCTGTAAGTATTTCAGTGGAAATCATGGCTGTCTTCACTGTTTCTTCTCCATCCAATGTTTCTGCATCTCTATCTTCTCCGTAGTGAGCAATCAGTTTCTCAACAGACGTGTCTCCATAAGTGGGAAAAGATACTGAATCTGGTTTTGGAACTTTCCGTGGATCGAATATAGACAATGCTGATACAACAGCGTTGGATGAAGAAAATCGGCTTGTTATGTTGGCCTTTAAATCAGCAACAAAAGGCTTACCAACAACATTCTGGAACGAAAGTATTTTATCAGCGTCAATAGACACCTTTGTAGATGACTTCAAGTCTTCAACGTTTTCAAGAAGCTCCAACACCCAGTTCGCTCCAGGCAAAACTGCATCATCCAAGGATTTAACAGTAGCATCAACAAGGAATGATATCAACGAGAGGTCAAGCTGCTCTGCCTGAAGTGCTTTGCTGAGCTTGGCTACTTGTGGTAGAGTGAAATCAAGCAAATATATAGCTGCAATCGTAGACAATTTGCAGAGGGCACCATGGATTCCAAGAGCTTCTGGCTCGTGGGACGTCTCGTAGATGTTCCCAATGGTGATTACAATTGCAGAATAACTTGCTTTGACAGCTTTGACACACCTTTCATGTGCCAGCCAGCGTGTGTCAGATGGCTTGATCACTTTCATTTCTGGAAGTTCAAGAACGTGCTGTACCTCCTTCAGACACTCTGCTCGCTTGGGGGAATTGCGAAAATGCTTCCAAAGAGTAGTCAATGTTCTGTAAACATGAGCAATTCCAGGAGTTTTATTGGCAGCTTGCACACAAGCCAACTGCAGTAAGTGACAGTGGCAGTGTATAAACAGAGCGCGAGGAGTATGTTTCTTGATACGTGCCTGAACCCCGGTCTTTCGTCCAGAAAAAGTTGCAGCTCCATCAAATCCCAATCCAACTATTCTTCCGACTTGTAGACCTTTCTTCTTTAAACAATCGATGAGATTAGAATATATAGATGGTCTCTGCATCAGCCTTCTTCAATGGAATAAGCTCCAGAAAGCACTCTACTGGTACACCATCTTCCTCCCAGCGGCAAAACACAGACAATTCTTCTACGTTGGTGACATCTGTGCACTCATCTGCCATGAGGCTGTACATAGGTGCCTTTTGAAGTCGCTTCAGAATCGACTCCTCCACCCATGTCCCCAATGATTCGATGAATTCAACCACAGCCACTCTTGATGTGTACACAGCATTTCTTGGTGCAGTTTATAAGAATTGCTTCAAATGTTGGCTGCCACATCGAACCACCACGTCAACCAGCTTCTCAAATTTTGTCGAATGTGCAACTTGTTCTTTCGTAAGAAAATGAGTGAGTAGGATCAGGCACTTCACTGCAGCTCTGTTCTGAGCTCTTTTGCGAGCTAAAACATTCTGGAGTTGCTGTACAACTGTTCCACCTTTGGCTGCTCCTTTAGCTGCAAAAAGAGCTTGAGTTGCATGGATATGGAAGTCACTTCTCGCATGAGCTTTCATTTTTTCAACAGCTTTCTTCCAATTTCTGCAAGGTTGTGTGACCCACACTCCTCCAGTACGCTGCAGACCAGATTGCTTGCAAACCTTGCAAAAGGCACCATCGCTATCCTCGTCATAATAGAGCCAACTGAAATCTTTCTCCCAGCTCTTAAGAGTATTTTCTCTTCGTGGATACAGAAGAGCGGTGTTTGTTTTGCTTGCTTTTCTTTGAAGGTGGAGGACTAAGGCTAGGACTAGATGCCTCGACATGCTCAGAGCTATCTGTTCTGCTATCTTCGCTATCGCTGCTATTAGCATGAGAAGAGGCTTGAGAAGTACTTGCAAAGTATGAGCGAATATCCATATTAATATGAAGAGAAATCAGCTAGTAAGGTTTCTTTTATAGAGACTTTAAGACCATGACATAATGGACTGAGTTAAAAATACTGAGAGAGAGTGGGAAAGAAGGAGGGAACTGAAGAAGTGACAAACCTACAAAGGAGAACACGTGGTGGTGTGTGATGACTTTAAGACCATGACATAATGTACTGAGTTAAAAATACTGAGAGAGAGTGGGAAAGAAGGAGGGAACTGAAGAAGTGACAAACCTACAAAGGAGAACACGTGGTGGCGTGTGATGACATCATGTCTAAGATTAGACTTGAAGACCATGACATAATGGACTGAGTTAAAAATACTGAGAGAGAGGGAGTGGGAAAGAAGGAGAAACAAAAGAAGTGACAAACCTACAAAGGAGAGCACGTGGTGGTGTGTGATGTCATCGTGTCATGACACATGCTCTCCTTTTTCCAAGCAGCTACAATATCATGAGAAATATATACAGTCTAGCCATAGTTCGGTATAGCATAATGCCATTGGTAGTCAGTCAAAATAGCTATCCTCAGACATTGTAAAAGCAAAAAAATATATGGGGGGATCTTCCCCCCAGACCCCCCTTTTACGACTTATGAACATGTTAAGAAAATATTAACAAAAATTAGGGCACCAAGTGACCAACCATTTCCACCCCCCCCCCCCCCCCCCCCTAGAGAACTAGAGAAAAATTGTGTATGAAACCTGTTGTCCATGATTTTGTAAGAAAATGCATGGAATGCAACATAATTCGATTTCACAAAAGCCCACCTCCATTATACGAGTGACAAGTGACTATATCTAATCTATATATGCTGATTGCCGTAGCATGCAACTTCAGCAAATATTTAAGATGGAATGTTGTACTAAAGATTTTAGAAAAAGTGCATGCCATCATAAGTAGCAGCTATATATACAGTTAGTACTGCAAAAATACCTGTGGGTAAAACACTTTCGTACTCCACGCGGAAGCCCAGGGTGCACGTCCCCTTTCCGCACCATCCAGGCTCTCCGCCCCCCCTTATTTTTCCATATCTCAAGTTCGCCCCCCCTTGGCAAAATTTCTGTATACAACCCTGAGTGTAAATATCTGGTTAGTCCAGGAATCATAGAGCAAGGTTCTTGAAGGAGGCTGTTCGACCATAACATTTATAGAGGAAACTAACAACAAGAAAATAGAATCAAGACAATATATATATATACACTCATATACTCTTATACACACACATATACATATACACATATATACAGTATATATACACACAAATATGTATAGGATATATTCAAAAGAGTCGGTTAGGCGCCTATGTAACCTCCGAGTTTGCGGTTACCCCGAGGCTTTGCCTCGGGATGAAACAGCAAACGAGTAGGTTACACTGGCGCATAACCGACTCTTTTGAATAGGCTATCTTACTTATACTACATTGCGCATGCGCTAAACTACATGTGGTTAAAAGTGTAGGTTATGCGCCTATGTAACCTATAGTTATTAACCAATCAAATTAGCCACAGATCACGTGATGTAGTATAAATACATATACACACATTATATACATATATACACATAAACATCTATACACATACATATACACATATATACATGTATATGTACATACAATATATACACACACATCTATATACACATACATATATATACACACCGTATTATTTATAATCTACTGAATGAAATGGGGCCATCTCACCCCTAGTAACAATTCAGCTGCTCAGTATAAGAGAGGTTTAACCTTGACATCAGCACTGGCAGCTCCAGCCTAGAATGACATTGCTCTAGCACAGATTGTAAATATGATAAGAGAGGTTTTGACATCAGCACTGGCAGCTCCAGCCTAGAATGACATTGCTCTAGCACAGATTGTAAATATGATAAGAGAGGTTTTGACATCAGCACTGGCAGCTCCAGCCTAGAATGACATTGCTCTAGCACATATTGTAAATATGATAAGAGAGGTTTTGACATCAGCACTGGCAGCTCCAGCCTAGAATGACATTGCTCTAGCACAGATTGTAAATATGATAAGAGAGGTTTTGACATCAGCACTGGCAGCTCCAGCCTGAATGAGCACAGATTCTAAACATGTACTCCATAAACAGCTACACCACTAGCTGGAACATCACTAGCTGGAATATTCATAGCTGGTAATTGCTAGTCACTTCCTTTAGGTATATCTTTCGCCGTGAGGTATTTATAGTATTTGGCTGAGATGTGCCAGAGGTTCAGAAAGGTCCTCACCACTTTCTCTTGCAGCATTGACAAAGTGCAAAGTTCAACGCGTGATATGTTCTAGGATTCTGATTGGACACACGAGTTAAATCAAATCCTACTCTTGTGTTTCATATCCGTTCCATTCCATAAGCTCCGCTACCCTGCATCACCTGTTCACAATATCAGAGCAACAGATTACCGTGCGTCACTTTATAAACCACCTTAAGGACGGGGAAATGACTTTCAGCTATTGGGACATTTGCTAAATTCTATAAAGAGGTCGTAGGTCCTGTAAGGGACCTTTAGCAGCGAAGTGGAAACTCCAAGACCCTTTTGATCAGCCAAACATATACACGAACACACACGCATACATATATATGTACTAGCTGAGGTGCCTGGCACTGCACAGGATGACACACATATATACTAGCTGAGGTGCCTGGCACTGCACAAGATGACACACATATATACTAGCCGAGGTGCCTGGCACTGCACAGGATGACACACATATATACTAGCTGAGGTGCCTGGCACTGCACAGGATGACACACATATATACTAGCTGAGGTGCCTGGCACTGCACAGGACAGGATGAAATATCTAGCAGAGAAGGTTAGTGACATGGTTCCCACCCTCCAACATTACTCTCCTTTGCTGACATGCCAAGGTTCTCTCCCAAACACCTATATATTTATGGCTGGCTACGTACCTACCTAAGCAATAAAATGTCAAACCATGGAAGACCACACCTTCTGTAAACATCGCCACTTCAGCATCTGCGTGTTTTAGACGCGGTCCAGCGCAGTTAGTGTAGTTTATTGGTGACACAACCAGTTCATTATTTACGAGCTATTCTCGCTAACGAAATGCAACAGGTATAGTCCTAGACAAAATGGCCGACTGGTCGACAACACCAAGTGATGTGCCATAGGAGGATGGTGGTCTCAAGTTCGAACCTCGACCCTGACCAAATGTTTACAAAAACAATCCATGCATCCATCTAGTTTCGCAGGTGAATTTTTACCACATCCAACCTTGTGTCTGGCCATGCATGACTGACATACGTATTACTGACAGACAGACACCAGGTCCTAAATTGCTAGACACACCGATGCTCAACTGAATTTGTAAACAGTGATTTGCATCGACAGCACAAAGTCAAAATTTGCTTAGGCACGTAAACCACATCAAGAATTCCTAGAGGAAGTGGAGGAAAGAAGGAAAGGAATTAAGTATGCATGAAACAAGTGCTGCTCAGGCATCAGAGAATAACCCCTTCTAACCCACAAGTCAAGTATATGATGTAATGGAGTGTGAGAGCCAAAAAGATGAGCAGGTTTAGACACACACAGAGATGAGTATCTATCAGGTATAGACACACACAGAGATGAGTATCTATCAGGTATAGACACACACAGAGATGAGTATCTATCAGGTATAGACACACACAGAGATGAGTATCTATCAGGTATAGTCACACACAGAGATGAGTATCTATCAGGTATAGACACACACAGAGATGAGTATCTATCAGGTATAGACACACACAGAGATGAGTATCTATCAGGTATAGTCACACACAGAGATGAATATCTATCAGGTATAGACACACACAGAGATGAGCATCCATCAGGTATAGACACACACAGAGATGAGTATCTATCAGGTATAGACACACACAGAGATGAGTATCTATCAGGTATAGACACACACAGAGATGAGTATCTATCAGGTATAGACACACACAGAGATGAGTATCTATCAGGTATAGACACACACAGAGATGAGTATCTATCAGGTATAGACACACACAGAGATGAGTATCTATCAGGTATAGACACACACAGAGATGAGTATCTATCAGGTATAGACACACACAGAGATGAGCATCTATCAGGTATAGACACACACAGAGATGAGCATCTATCAGGTATAGACACACACAGAGATGAGTATCTATCAGGTATAGTCACACACAGAGATGAGCATCTATCAGGTATAGACACACACAGAGATGAGTATCTATCAGGTATAGACACACACAGAGATGAGTATCTATCAGGTATAGTCACACACAGAGATGAGTATCTATCAGGTATAGTCACACACAGAGATGAGTATCTATCAGGTATAGACACACACAGAGATGAGTATCTATCAGGTATAGTCACACACAGAGATGAGTATCTATCAGGTATAGACACACACAGAGATGAGTATCTATCAGGTATAGACACACACAGAGATGAGTATCTATCAGGTATAGTCACACACAGAGATGAGCATCTATCAGGTATAGACACACACAGAGATGAGTATCTATCAGGTATAGTCACACACAGAGATGAGTATCTATCAGGTATAGTCACACACAGAGATGAGCATCTATCAGGTATAGTCACACACAGAGATGAGTATCTATCAGGTATAGTCACACACAGAGATGAGTATCTATCAGGTATAGTCACACACAGAGATGAGCATCTATCAGGTATAGTCACACACAGAGATGAGTATCTACCAGGTATAGACACACACAGAGATGAGTATCTATCAGGTATAGTCACACACAGAGATGAGTATCTAACAGGTATAGTCACACACAGAGATGAGTATCTATCAGGTATAGACACACACAGAGATGAGCATCTATCAGGTATAGACACACACAGAGATGAGTATCTATCAGCTATAGACACACACAGAGATGAGTATCTATCAGGTATAGACACACACAGAGATGAGTATCTATCAGGTATAGACACACACAGAGATGAGTATCTATCAGGTATAGTCACACACAGAGATGAGTATCTATCAGGTATAGTCACACACAGAGATGAGTATCTATCAGGTATAGTCACACACAGAGATGAGTATCTATCAGGTATAGACACACTAGAGATGAGCATCTATCAGGTATAGACACACACAGAGATGAGTATCTATCAGGTATAGACACACACAGAGATGAGTATCTATCAGGTATAGTCACACACAGAGATGAGCATCTATCAGGTATAGACACACACAGAGATGAGTATCTATCAGGTATAGACACACACAGAGATGAGTATCTATCAGGTATAGACACACACAGAGATGAGTATCTATCAGGTATAGACACACACAGAGATGAGTATCTATCAGGTATAGACACACACAGAGATGAGTATCTATCAGGTATAGACACACACAGAGATGAGTATCTATCAGGTATAGTCACACACAGAGATGAGCATCTATCAGGTATAGACACACACAGAGATGAGCATCTATCAGGTATAGACACACACAGAGATGAGTATCTATCAGGTATAGACATACACAGAGATGAGTATCTATCAGGTATAGTCACACACAGAGATGAGTATCTATCAGGTATAGACACACACAGAGATGAGTATCTATCAGGTATAGACACACACAGAGATGAGTATCTATCAGGTATAGACACACACAGAGATGAGTATCTATCAGGTATAGACACACACAGAGATGAGCATCTATCAGGTATAGACACACACAGAGATGAGTATCTATCAGGTATAGACACACACAGAGATGAGCATCTATCAGGTATAGACACACACAGAGATGAGCATCTATCAGGTATAGACACACACAGAGATGAGTATCTATCAGGTATAGACACACACAGAGATGAGTATCTATCAGGTATAGTCACACACAGAGATGAGTATCTATCAGGTATAGACACACACAGAGATGAGTATCTATCAGGTATAGTCACACACAGAGATGAGTATCTATCAGGTATAGACACACACAGAGATGAGCATCTATCAGGTATAGTCACACACAGAGATGAGTATCTATCAGGTATAGTCACACACAGAGATGAGTATCTATCAGGTATAGACACACACAGAGATGAGTATCTATCAGGTATAGACACACACAGAGATGAGTATCTATCAGGTATAGACACACACAGAGATGAGTATCTATCAGGTATAGTCACACACAGAGATGAGTATCTATCAGGTATAGACACACACAGAGATGAGTATCTATCAGGTAGACACACACAGAGATGAGTATCTATCAGGTATAGTCACACACAGAGATGAGTATCTATCAGGTATAGTCACACACAGAGATGAGTATCTATCAGGTATAGACACACACAGAGATGAGTATCTATCAGGTATAGACACACACAGAGATGAGTATCTATCAGGTATAGACACACACAGAGATGAGTATCTATCAGGTATAGTCACACACAGAGATGAGTATCTATCAGGTATAGACACACACAGAGATGAGTATCTATCAGGTATAGACACACACAGAGATGAGTATCTATCAGGTATAGACACACACAGAGATGAGTATCTATCAGGTATAGACACACACAGAGATGAGTATCTATCAGGTATAGTCACACACAGAGATGAGCATCTATCAGGTATAGACACACACAGAGATGAGTATCTATCAGGTATAGACACACACAGAGATGAGTATCTATCAGGTATAGACACACACAGAGATGAGTATCTATCAGGTATAGACACACACAGAGATGAGTATCTATCAGGTATAGTCACACACAGAGATGAGCATCTATCAGGTATAGACACACACAGAGATGAGTATCTATCAGGTATAGACACACACAGAGATGAGTATCTATCAGGTATAGACACACACAGAGATGAGCATCTATCAGGTATAGACACACACAGAGATGAGTATCTATCAGGTATAGACATACACAGAGATGAGTATCTATCAGGTATAGTCACACACAGAGATGAGTATCTATCAGGTATAGACACACACAGAGATGAGTATCTATCAGGTATAGACACACACAGAGATGAGTATCTATCAGGTATAGACATACACAGAGATGAGTATCTATCAGGTATAGTCACACACAGAGATGAGTATCTATCAGGTATAGACACACACAGAGATGAGTATCTATCAGGTATAGACACACACAGAGATGAGTATCTATCAGGTATAGACACACACAGAGATGAGTATCTATCAGGTATAGACACACACAGAGATGAGTATCTATCAGGTATAGTCACACACAGAGATGAGTATCTATCAGGTATAGACACACACAGAGATGAGCATCTATCAGGTATAGACACACACAGAGATGAGTATCTATCAGGTATAGTCACACACAGAGATGAGCATCTATCAGGTATAGTCACACACAGAGATGAGTATCTATCAGGTATAGACACACACAGAGATGAGTATCTATCAGGTATAGTCACACACAGAGATGAGTATCTATCAGGTATAGTCACACACAGAGATGAGTATCTATCAGGTATAGTCACACACAGAGATGAGTATCTATCAGGTATAGACACACACAGAGATGAGTATCTATCAGGTATAGACACACACAGAGATGAGTATCTATCAGGTATAGACACACACAGAGATGAGTATCTATCAGGTATAGACACACACAGAGATGAGTATCTATCAGGTATAGACACACACAGAGATGAGTATCTATCAGGTATAGACACACACAGAGATGAGTATCTATCAGGTATAGTCACACACAGAGATGAGTATCTATCAGGTATAGTCACACACAGAGATGAGTATCTATCAGGTATAGACACACACAGAGATGAGCATCTATCAGGTATAGTCACACACAGAGATGAGCATCTATCAGGTATAGTCACACACAGAGATGAGTATCTATCAGGTATAGACACACACAGAGATGAGTATCTATCAGGTATAGACACACACAGAGATGAGCATCTATCAGGTATAGACACACACAGAGATGAGTATCTATCAGGTATAGACACACACAGAGATGAGTATCTATCAGGTATAGACACACACAGAGATGAGTATCTATCAGGTATAGACACACACAGAGATGAGTATCTATCAGGTATAGACACACACAGAGATGAGTATCTATCAGGTATAGACACACACAGAGATGAGTATCTATCAGGTATAGACACACACAGAGATGAGCATCTATCAGGTATAGACACACACAGAGATGAGCATCTATCAGGTATAGACACACACAGAGATGAGTATCTATCAGGTATAGTCACACACAGAGATGAGTATCTATCAGGTATAGTCACACACAGAGATGAGTATCTATCAGGTATAGTCACACACAGAGATGAGTATCTATCAGGTATAGTCACACACAGAGATGAGTATCTATCAGGTATAGTCACACACAGATAGAGAAGCGCTATGCGCCGTCATAGAACAAGATTGAACTGGACCAATAATCAGTGTGCAAGTCATATGATGATAGCAATAACTGAGGCAAGGTAAGGGTCGTCAATTAGGTAAGATCGCTAAATGGAATATTGTGTGTGGATGATATTACATATCTAACTAAAGGTCGCTAAATGGAATATTGTGTGTGGATGATACTACATATCTAACTATCTCCCCCCAAGTTCACTGTAGGGGAACTGAAAATTCTGTGGTATCATCGTCCATCATTGTCCGTATCTGTCTACCGGGACCTTGATCCTGGTGCTCCGGCGAAGTGGCGGCGGTTGGATGGGTGGTCTGTTCCATGGTGCCATGGGTCCTATCGCTGGGCTGTCGTGGGGCTTGGGTGGTGGGAGTTGGAGGGTTGGCGGTGTCCCAGCAATCGAGGCGTACGATCTTCCCCCTGCCTGTGAAGGTGGGGGCGAGAATTGCAGTTTATTCGGAGCCTGGTGTTGAGCCGGGGGTGGTGCCTGTGGTGTGCCAGGTGTGGTAGGTTGGCGAGATGCCGGCGGCGGCAGAGTCACTGGTGCTGGCGGCGTCGGTGGTGTGGGTGGTGGTGGTGGTGGTGGCGTGGTAGCCACTGGTTGGTTTTGCCGTGGCGGTATGCCAGCTAGGCGGGTCCGGAGTGCGTCATCGGGTGACAGTTGTGGGGTGCTGTTTCTTCTCAGGTGGCGGCGGTTGCGGGTAGTCAGCCGGCCGTTGCCATCCATCCTGACGGTGTATTGGTGGTACTGGAGCACTTCTGTTACCACACCGGTGTGGTCCCATTTGCCTGGGTGGTGGCCGTGCTGGTTTTGGACATGGACCCGGTCCCCACACCGGAGTGGTGAGAGGCCTCCAGTATGTTCTGTCCACCTTCCGTGTGCCAAGGACTGTCGCTTCCTCATCGCAGCTTGGCGTTGCTTTTCCGAGGGGTCATCCTGGGGTACTTGAAGTTTGTGTGGTAGAATGGGTAGCAGGTCTCTTGTGGGTCGGCCAAGGACACACATCGCCGGTGACATCTTGGTGTCTGGACTTGGGGCGTTGCGGTATGTCAGCAGGGCCTTGAAGAAGGAGGACTTGAGGGTCCCTCCTGGGCCAGTGTTGCCGGTTATCAGGCGTTTCATCGTCTTGACAGCGGTCTCGGCCCTGTTGTTTGAGTGTGGGTGGTATGCTGAGCACAGCCTGTGTTGCACCCCCCAGTCGGTTAGGAATTCTGCTGTTAAGTGGGCAGTGAATTCCGGCCCGCCATCTGTGGTGATGGTATCGGGTATGCCGAAGGAGGCGAATGTCTCTCTTAGTACGGCAGTCAGACCTGCTGCTCCCCCGGTGGCTGGGGCGACTATGGGCCAGCCCGAGAATCGGTCCACCACCACCAGATAGCAGGATCCGGCGTGGTGGAAGTAGTCGGCACATATTGAACCGAACGGGCGGTCAGGTACCTCGGGAGTCGTTGGGGGCAGGTGAGGTTGGGATGGGGCGTTCCCGTTGCATTCTGTGCAGTGGGCGCGGGTCGTATTGATGTCCGACGTCATGCCTGGCCAATACATAGACGATGCTGCTCGGGCCATCATCCCACTCGTGCCCTGGTGTGCAGCGTGGAGGGCTTGCAGGCACTGTTGTCTGAGTGATTGGGGGATGACGATTCGGTCCCCGTAACACACCACGTCGTCAATGATGGTTAGGTCGCCTAGGATGTTGAAGTATGCTTGGATGCTTGGCGGGAGTAGGTCTTTGGCGCTTGGTGGCCCTTCCTCGATTGCTGCCATGAGGTCCTGCATCGTTGGGTCTTCTGTTGTGGCGATTTGCAACTGCTCCCAGCCAATCGGTGTTGCTGAGAGGGCGCTGCACAACGCGATGGGGAGACCATCTCCCTCTTGAAGCGTGCAGGTCGAGCAGTGCACAGTGTTGGGTGGGGTGCTGGGCCCGCCATGGCAGTTGCTGCTTGGTGACTGGACGTCGTCCTGGAGGTGTAGTCTAACCGGTGATCTCGGCCCGGATGGATGGCGAGACAGGGCATCGCTGGTCTGGTTGCGTGTGCCCGGGATGTAGGCCATCCTGAATCGGTAGCGTAGTGTTCGCTCCTTCAGATTCCTGAGGCGAGGGTTCGGGATGTCCTCGAGGCAGCGATCGCCGAATAGTCTGAGCAGTGGCTTGTGATCCACTGCTACGACTAGATCGCTGCACCCGAGGACGAAGTGCCGTGTTCGGTCGAGGGCATCTGCCACCGCCAGTGCCTCGCCCTCCACTGGTGCGTACCGTGATTCGGCCGCGTGGGTGAATCGGGACCCCACTAGTGTCACTCGCCATCCCTCCCGGCAGCAGAATGGGTCGGACGACTGGCACTTGCAGTGTTTTTGCGTTAGCCAGAAGCCGATCCCGTTCTTGCTCCAGTCTGTTGCAAGGCATGTGGGTCGCCCCTTGTCGAATATTTCGACGCCTGCTCGGATGCTGCTGCATATGTGATCCTTTGATGTAGTGAGGGCGTCTGACAGCTTGTCTGTCCATTCGAACGGGGTGGATGGTTTCAACAGCTCACGGAAGGGGAGCATGGCTGCGGTCATGGCAAAAGAGTATGAGACTTGATTTACCAGACCGAACCATGCCCTCACATCGGTGATGCTCGTTGGGGTTGGGAAGTCTCTGATGGCCGCCGTGAATTTGTCTGCTGGGCGGACCTCGGTGGGTGTCACGGTGAATCCGGCGAATTCGACCTTGTCCTTGGCGAAGAGAAACTTGGCCGGGTTGAGGGTGATGCCGTTCCGTGCGCAAATGTCGAGCCACTCGGTTGCCTGATGGAATGCCTCCGTGATGTCTGAAGACCAGAGGAGCGCGTCGTCTACACACTTGGTCTTCGACATCACGTGGGCGACGAGGGCGTCGTAGCGGGATGTATAAGCGTCACCGGAGGCGATGTAGCCCTGTGGTGCCGTCATATATCGGTATCTCGCCCACGGAGTTATGAATGTGGTGAAGTGTCTATCTTCTTCCCTCAGTGCTACGGAGTGGTAGCCATTCCACGCGTCGAAAATGGTCTTTTTGGTTCCGCGTGGAATGGCTCTGGCCTGGTGGAAGGGGGACGGACAGTGGTGCGTCTCTCGCGTGGCATGTTTGTTCAGGGGTTGGAAGTCTATGGTCCTCCTGAGCGACCCGTTCTTCTTGGTGCATATCACCATTCGGTGGCACCAAGTGACGGGTGTGCCCAGGGGGACCTTCTCAATCACACCGAGGCGGATGTCCCTGTCCAGTCCCCTCTTCACCTCCTCCTGCCAGTGGATCGGTATCGGGATCGGGGTGTGGCAGGGTTTTGGGGTGGCTGTTGGGTCTATGTTGAGGGCGAGAGGTGGGCCAGACATCATCGGCAAAGTCTGGTGTTCGCAGATGTTGAAAGTGCTGGACGAATACATCTCGAGTAGGTACTTCTCCAACTTCTCTCGGTTCTCCTCCGTGGCGGGGTATGGCAGTGTGGTTGGCCGCTGTGGAGGTGGTGCCCTGTCTGGGCAATGGCACGGTCTGGCTGTGGCTGGTTTGAGCTCAGGCTGACTGCATTTGGGGGGCTCTGCAGGCAAACTGGGTTTGGTTGCTCCCTTGGCCTGCTTGTCCTGGATGGATGCGGTTGATTGGCCCCGTGGAAAGTCGTTCCGGATCAACCCCAGGTCGGTGCAGGTCGACAGGCTCAGGTACAGTTTGGTTGCTATAGGGCTGATGTATACCATCTGCCGTGTCTCCCTGCCCGACTGGGTCAGTCTGATCCTCGTCAGCGCCGCTCCGATGATGGGGAGTTGGTTGCCACTCGCCGATCTCATTGTGAGTGATGCCGGTATCAGGTCTCTCTTTTCCAGACCAAGGCTTCTCATGAGTCGGGGGCCAGCCAGACAGCTCTGGCATCCCGTATCCGCCAGTGCTGTTGCGGATTGGTTGGAGCCCTCCTTCCTGAGGGTATGGCCGTGTGCTCGGTAGTCGGCTCGGTTCGTGGTGATTGCGACCGTCAGGGTTGGCTGTGGTGGCGATCGGCGCTGGGTCCATGACCCAGATGTCTGATTCCATGTCTGGTGGTGCAGTGCGCCCTCTGTCATATCATGGACCGTTTCGTTTATTGAGTTCCCCAGCTCCATGGTCTGCCAGCACAGTTTTGAGAAGTGGTTGGGGCGGCCGCATGACTGGCATGTCTTGCCATATGCTGGGCACTGTGCCTTCCTGATGGCCGTCCTGGGTGAGGTGCCGTGCCCTTGTCGGCCGCAGAAGTTGCATGTCCCCTTGTCCGTGGTTTTGGGCGGGGTAGCTTGGGGTCTGTTGGTCAAGGGTATTGGTACGCTGTGGTTCTGTGGGCGCTGTTGCTGTTGCCGTTTGTACCCGCTATTCACCGCCTCCTCCCGGTCAGCCCCCTCGTCCAGGGCATTGGCGGATGGAGTTGTGGGTGCCTTCAGCGCAATGGCGGCCCGTTTCCCTGTGGCTTTCTTCTCGACAAAGCGCAGGGTCTGTTCGACGGTCATCCGTTTGGTGGCCTCCTCCATGAGGTCCTCTTGGATGTCGGGATCAGCCATGCCGATGCACAGCTGGTCCGACACCCTGCTCTCACTGTGGTCGACTGTGTGGCCGCAATTGGTGCACCGTTCGTGGAACTCGCACGTCTCTGCCACGCCCCTCAATCGCGATGCGAAGGACCTGAACGACTCGCCTCTGTCTTGCGTTGTGCGGGCGAATGCGAATGTGGCGACCATGTAATTGTCCTCTACCACAGCCATGGCTTTGATGGCTGCCAGGAGCTCGGCTTCCGGTCTCTCCTCAATGGGCGTTGGGCCCTTGGTGGTTCTGGTGAGGTCACGTCGCAGGTTCGGTTCCAGACACTCCAGTAGTTGGATGCCTATGTCGGTTCCGGTGAGTTTGGATGCCCTGGAGTATGTCCTCCATCTGGCCTTGAAATACTGCCACCCTTCAGATGTCTCCCCCGCTGCAATCAGCGGGCGGTCGACGGGCTTTGGCTTCATTGAGCCAGCCTGGTTGTGGTCGATCTTGACATGGGCATCTAGCAGTGCTACTATCACGGCAGGGTCGGTTCCCTCCGGAATGGAGTAGGGGCAGTCGGCTTTGGGACATCTGACTGCCATGTGGGGTGGGCGTTGAATGGAATCGCCTCAGAAACTAGCTTCCCTCCAGCCAGCTGCTCTGCTGGTGAGGTGTACTGAGCTAGCTACTCCAGCTAATCGGTTATTGCTATCATAGAGAAGCGCTATGCGCCGTCATAGAACAAGATTGAACTGGACCAATAATCAGTGTGCAAGTCATATGATGATAGCAATAACTGAGGCAAGGTAAGGGTCGTCAATTAGGTAAGATCGCTAAATGGAATATTGTGTGTGGATGATATTACATATCTAACTAAAGGTCGCTAAATGGAATATTGTGTGTGGATGATACTACATATCTAACTAACAGAGATGAGTATCTATCAGGTATAGACACACACAGAGATGAGTATCTATCAGGTATAGACACACACAGAGATGAGTATCTATCAGGTATAGACACACACAGAGATGAGTATCTATCAGGTATAGACACACACAGAGATGAGTATCTATCAGGTATAGACACACACAGAGATGAGTATCTATCAGGTATAGTCACACACAGAGATGAGTATCTATCAGGTATAGACACACACAGAGATGAGTATCTATCAGGTATAGAGACACACAGAGATGAGTATCTATCAGGTATAGTCACACACAGAGATGAGTATCTATCAGGTATAGACACACACAGAGATGAGTATCTATCAGGTATAGTCACACACAGAGATGAGTATCTATCAGGTATAGACACACACAGAGATGAGTATCTATCAGGTATAGACACACACAGAGATGAGTATCTATCAGGTATAGACACACACAGAGATGAGCATCTATCAGGTATAGACACACACAGAGATGAGCATCTATCAGGTATAGACACACACAGAGATGAGTATCTATCAGGTATAGACACACACAGAGATGAGTATCTATCAGGTATAGACACACACAGAGATGAGTATCTATCAGGTATAGTCACACACAGAGATGAGTATCTATCAGGTATAGACACACACAGAGATGAGTATCTATCAGGTATAGACACACACAGAGATGAGTATCTATCAGGTATAGACACACACAGAGATGAGTATCTATCAGGTATAGTCACACACAGAGATGAGTATCTATCAGGTATAGACACACACAGAGATGAGCATCTATCAGGTATAGTCACACACAGAGATGAGTATCTATCAGGTATAGACACACACAGAGATGAGTATCTATCAGGTATAGACACACACAGAGATGAGTATCTATCAGGTATAGACACACACAGAGATGAGTATCTATCAGGTATAGTCACACACAGAGATGAGTATCTATCAGGTATAGACACACACAGAGATGAGTATCTATCAGGTATAGACACACACAGAGATGAGTATCTATCAGGTATAGACACATAGAGAGATGAGTATCTATCAGGTATAGTCACACACAGAGATGAGTATCTATCAGGTATAGACACACACAGAGATGAGTATCTATCAGGTATAGTCACACACAGAGATGAGTATCTATCAGGTATAGACACACACAGAGATGAGTATCTATCAGGTATAGTCACACACAGAGATGAGTATCTATCAGGTATAGTCACACACAGAGATGAGTATCTATCAGGTATAGACACACACAGAGATGAGTATCTATCAGGTATAGACACACACAGAGATGAGTATCTATCAGGTATAGACACACACAGAGATGAGTATCTATCAGGTATAGACGCACACAGAGATGAGTATCTATCAGGTATAGTCACACACAGAGATGAGCATCTATCAGGTATAGACACACACAGAGATGAGTATCTATCAGGTATAGACACACACAGAGATGAGTATCTATCAGGTATAGACACACACAGAGATGAGTATCTATCAGGTATAGACACACACAGAGATGAGTATCTATCAGGTATAGACACACACAGAGATGAGTATCTATCAGGTATAGACACACACAGAGATGAGTATCTATCAGGTATAGACACACACAGAGATGAGTATCTATCAGGTATAGACACACACAGAGATGAGTATCTATCAGGTATAGACACACACAGAGATGAGTATCTATCAGGTATAGACACACACAGAGATGAGTATCTATCAGGTATAGTCACACACAGAGATGAGCATCTATCAGGTATAGTCACACACAGAGATGAGTATCTATCAGGTATAGTCACATACAGAGATGAGTATCTATCAGGTATAGACACACACAGAGATGAGTATCTATCAGGTATAGACACACACAGAGATGAGCATCTATCAGGTATAGACACACACAGAGATGAGCATCTATCAGGTATAGACACACACAGAGATGAGTATCTATCAGGTATAGACACACACAGAGATGAGCATCTATCAGGTATAGTCACACACAGAGATGAGTATCTATCAGGTATAGACACACACAGAGATGAGTATCTATCAGGTATAGGCACACACAGAGATGAGCATCTATCAGGTATAGACACACACAGAGATGAGTATCTATCAGGTATAGACACACACAGAGATGAGTATCTATCAGGTATAGACACACACAGAGATGAGTATCTATCAGGTATAGACACACACAGAGATGAGTATCTATCAGGTATAGACAGACACAGAGATGAGTATCTATCAGGTATAGACACACACAGAGATGAGTATCTATCAGGTATAGACACACACAGAGATGAGTATCTATCAGGTATAGACACACACAGAGATGAGCATCTATCAGGTATAGACACACACAGAGATGAGCATCTATCAGGTATAGACACACACAGAGATGAGTATCTATCAGGTATAGACACACACAGAGATGAGCATCTATCAGGTATAGACACACACAGAGATGAGTATCTATCAGGTATAGACACACACAGAGATGAGTATCTATCAGGTATAGACACACACAGAGATGAGTATCTATCAGGTATAGACACACACAGAGATGAGTATCTATCAGGTATAGACACACACAGAGATGAGTATCTATCAGGTATAGACACACACAGAGATGAGTATCTATCAGGTATAGACACACACAGAGATGAGTATCTATCAGGTATAGTCACACACAGAGATGAGTATCTATCAGGTATAGACACACACAGAGATGAGTATCTATCAGGTATAGACACACACAGAGATGAGTATCTATCAGGTATAGTCACACACAGAGATGAGTATCTATCAGGTATAGTCACACACAGAGATGAGTATCTATCAGGTATAGACACACACAGAGATGAGTATCTATCAGGTATAGACACACACAGAGATGAGTATCTATCAGGTATAGACACACACAGATGAGTATCTATCAGGTATAGACACACACAGAGATGAGTATCTATCAGGTATAGTCACACACAGAGATGAGTATCTATCAGGTATAGTCACACATAGAGATGAGTATCTATCAGGTATAGACACACACAGAGATGAGCATCTATCAGGTATAGTCACACACAGAGATGAGTATCTATCAGGTATAGACACACACAGAGATGAGCATCTATCAGGTATAGTCACACACAGAGATGAGTATCTATCAGGTATAGTCACACACAGAGATGAGTATCTATCAGGTATAGACACACACAGAGATGAGCATCTATCAGGTATAGACACACACAGAGATGAGCATCTATCAGGTATAGTCACACACAGAGATGAGTATCTATCAGGTATAGTCACACACAGAGATGAGTATCTATCAGGTATAGACACACACAGAGATGAGTATCTATCAGGTATAGACACACACAGAGATGAGTATCTATCAGGTATAGACACACACAGAGATGAGTATCTATCAGGTATAGACACACACAGAGATGAGTATCTATCAGGTATAGCTATAGACACACACAGAGATGAGTATCTATCAGGTATAGACACACACAGAGATGAGTATCTATCAGGTATAGACACACACAGAGATGAGTATCTATCAGGTATAGTCACACACAGAGATGAGTATCTATCAGGTATAGTCACACACAGAGATGAGTATCTATCAGGTATAGACACACACAGAGATGAGTATCTATCAGGTATAGACACACACAGAGATGAGCATCTATCAGGTATAGTCACACACAGAGATGAGTATCTATCAGGTATAGACACACACAGAGATGAGTATCTATCAGGTATAGACACACACAGAGATGAGTATCTATCAGGTATAGACACACACAGAGATGAGTATCTATCAGGTATAGACACACACAGAGATGAGTATCTATCAGGTATAGTCACACACAGAGATGAGCATCTATCAGGTATAGACACACACAGAGATGAGTATCTATCAGGTATAGACACACACAGAGATGAGTATCTATCAGGTATAGACACACACAGAGATGAGCATCTATCAGGTATAGACACACACAGAGATGAGTATCTATCAGGTATAGACATACACAGAGATGAGTATCTATCAGGTATAGTCACACACAGAGATGAGTATCTATCAGGTATAGACACACACAGAGATGAGTATCTATCAGGTATAGACACACACAGAGATGAGTATCTATCAGGTATAGACACACACAGAGATGAGTATCTATCAGGTATAGACACACACAGAGATGAGTATCTATCAGGTATAGACACACACAGAGATGAGTATCTATCAGGTATAGTCACACACAGAGATGAGTATTCTATCAGGTATAGACACACACAGAGATGAGTATCTATCAGGTATAGACACACACAGAGATGAGTATCTATCAGGTATAGACACACACAGAGATGAGTATCTATCAGGTATAGTCACACACAGAGATGAGTATCTATCAGGTATAGACACACACAGAGATGAGTATCTATCAGGTATAGTCACACACAGAGATGAGTATCTATCAGGTATAGTCACACACAGAGATGAGTATCTATCAGGTATAGACACACACAGAGATGAGTATCTATCAGGTATAGACACACACAGAGATGAGTATCTATCAGGTATAGACACACACAGAGATGAGTATCTATCAGGTATAGACACACACAGAGATGAGTATCTATCAGGTATAGACACACACAGAGATGAGTATCTATCAGGTATAGACACACACAGAGATGAGTATCTATCAGGTATAGACACACACAGAGATGAGTATCTATCAGGTATAGTCACACACAGAGATGAGTATCTATCAGGTATAGTCACACACAGAGATGAGTATCTATCAGGTATAGACACACACAGAGATGAGTATCTATCAGGTATAGACACACACAGAGATGAGTATCTATCAGGTATAGACACACACAGAGATGAGTATCTATCAGGTATAGACACACACAGAGATGAGTATCTATCAGGTATAGACACACACAGAGATGAGTATCTATCAGGTATAGACACACACAGAGATGAGTATCTATCAGGTATAGACACACACAGAGATGAGTATCTATCAGGTATAGACACACACAGAGATGAGTATCTATCAGGTATAGACACACACAGAGATGAGTATCTATCAGGTATAGACACACACAGAGATGAGTATC
Source organism: Cladorhizidae sp. MBARI D1340-BT2 (assembly GCA_028752905.1). Lineage (NCBI taxonomy): Eukaryota > Metazoa > Porifera > Demospongiae > Poecilosclerida > Cladorhizidae > Cladorhizidae sp. MBARI D1340-BT2. Next base: position 23,419,365 of record JAQNBH010000009.1, read on the forward strand.
TATCAGGTATAGACACACACAGAGATGAGTATCTATCAGGTATAGACACACACAGAGATGAGTATCTATCAGGTATAGACACACACAGAGATGAGTATCTATCAGGTATAGACACACACAGAGATGAGTATCTATCAGGTATAGTCACACACAGAGATGAGTATCTATCAGGTATAGTCACACACAGAGATGAGTATCTATCAGGTATAGACACACACAGAGATGAGTATCTATCAGGTATAGTCACACACAGAGATGAGTATCTATCAGGTATAGTCACACACAGAGATGAGTATCTATCAGGTATAGACACACACAGAGATGAGTATCTATCAGGTATAGACACACACAGAGATGAGTATCTATCAGGTATAGACACACACAGAGATGAGTATCTATCAGGTATAGACACACACAGAGATGAGTATCTATCAGGTATAGACACACACAGAGATGAGTATCTATCAGGTATAGTCACACACAGAGATGAGTATCTATCAGGTATAGACACACACAGAGATGAGTATCTATCAGGTATAGACACACACAGAGATGAGTATCTATCAGGTATAGTCACACACAGAGATGAGTATCTATCAGGTATAGACACACACAGAGATGAGTATCTATCAGGTATAGTCACACACAGAGATGAGTATCTATCAGGTATAGTCACACACAGAGATGAGTATCTATCAGGTATAGACACACACAGAGATGAGTATCTATCAGGTATAGACACACACAGAGATGAGTATCTATCAGGTATAGACACACACAGAGATGAGTATCTATCAGGTATAGACACACACAGAGATGAGTATCTATCAGGTATAGACACACACAGAGATGAGTATCTATCAGGTATAGACACACACAGAGATGAGTATCTATCAGGTATAGAC